>UELV01136185.1:0-13446 GCA_900490015.1 Megastigmus stigmatizans | reverse complement strand
CATGACAATAACTGCTTCGTACATCTAAATCGACGACTTTACCACAATTATAAGCGATCAAACTTGTTACTCCAAACAAAGATTTGAACCCTCTCTTCTTCTAAGTACCATCTCCAGACACTTTGAAATTCAAAATGGGCCTTTCCAATTTTTCATTTTCGTTTTTTTCTTCCTCGACAGCTTTTGCACAGCAATAATAAAAAACTTTCTTCGCAGCACCGTGAATGTGATTAAAAATTCTATTATAAGTAGTTTCAGCTATACCATTACAAATATCCATATAACTGCAAAATAAATTAAGTCCCTGCCTACCGACGCCCAAGAGTCGCATAACAAATACAATTCTACGATTTATTTCGAATCCGGTATTTATAATGGGACATGAATTTATTTGCCTCGATCCGCAATATTATTTTACTACGAGCTTGAAACCTAAGCCTCGGATTGCAGTTTCTTCGAACTTTACTTTTTGTTTACAATTTCCACAAATCAAAATATCCGATAATGCGGTAAATAAAGTAAAAAATTCAACGATCCGATAAAAATGTAGAGGATTCACGGAAACACTTTCACTCGTTGAACTATTCAGTTTTTTTGCACTAGCACTTGCATCTGGATCAAAATCTTCTTTCTTATTCGAGTGCTGATTTCCATGAAATTTTCGCTTTCGCGACTCACTCCGACGACTAGTATTAATCTTATCAGCTTTCGGATACGATGACATTTTACTATCTTTTTACTCTGTGTACGCTCTCGTAGACTGAAAAATCGAAACTGACGCTTAGTAAGACTCGAAACTGACGCGCTACTCTAACATAATATAACCGAAATCTTTTGTGTCAATGCCCCCAGTGGTCCTACACAAAGGTGGGGTCCTACTATAAGTCTAAGTAAGAAGTTAAAGCGACTACCTGAGTAGTGCTCCGCCCCATTTGCTGTACGCTGGAGCCCGTAGTCAGTATTCAGAGAGCGCTCGTTCCAATGCTCATAAAATTTGAACGATTGTAAATATCGTTTTGCAGTTTTCAGGGCGTATTTTTGAACATCAAAGCTAACGATTCATGGAAAAAAAAAAAATTTTTTGAAGCCTCTAACGTGTTTTCCCCCCTTAATGGGTTATTATAAAGTTTATTGATACACAGTGTAAAAGTTTTAATCAGTTTTAATTATATAATAGTAATGTTTTATTACATGTATAAAGGTTTTTTGTAAAATATAATATTATAGTTTCTTTTAGGTGTGCAGTAAAATCATTAGGAATTGATATCCTTATAAATTAAATAAGAGCAATAATAAATATATTTGTAACAGTTGCCACGACATCTTACAAAAAGTAATAATTTTAAATAGAAAAATATCATAAAAATGTAAACACCATAAAAAATAAAAACACCGTAGAAAATGAAAGCAATATAAAAAATAAAAACACCGTAAAAAATGAAAACACCATAAAAAATAAAAACACTATAAAAATATAAACACCATAAAAAATGGAAACACCATAAAAAATATAAACATCATGAAAATGTAAACACCATAAAAATTCAATACGCCATTATTATAATTACACACCATAAGAGTATCCTTAATAGGTATAGATATGAAACACTATACATATATACCATCCGACGACGAATGACGAGCGGTAACATTTTAATATAATAGGAGAGGACATGTTTCTTTGATAAAGACTTTATAACAGATTTAACCATATAACTGATTTAACCATATAATAATGTAATAGCATCTTAAATCAAAATATGTTATACAATATAAAAAGAATTTTGTTATAATAATATAGTTATAATCTTAAAAATTACACCTACAAGTCTTATATGGCGACACAATAATCGTACTTGGCCAAATATAAAATTGTATGTTATCCAGAAATGCAAGTAAGTAGTAGTTCTTTTGTGAATTTTTCAGAAAATTCTATTTTAAAAAATTCATCTGGACCTTATTCATGCCATTAAACACTGCACATATACATGTTTTCATTATTTTTGTATGTACAAACGTGCGCCCCAATTCCCCAATTTCAGCTTTTCAATATAAAAATATAATTAATAATTTTTTCATACCAGTTGTTAGCAACCAATTCACGTTATTATGTCGAGCCATTATATTATTTTATTTTGCATTGTAAAAATATACACCAGTACATTGACCGTTGTCTTTTAAAATTTAACTTCCCTCTAATGATTCAATGCGTTATTTCCAAACGATTGAATTTCTTTCTGTATTTTCTTACACGTAACAATACTATCGACCCCAGCCTCTCATCCCTTCCATTTAACGCTCCGTTAAAGGAATTGAAGCCATTTTAGATACAGCAGTTGGGCTCTAACACTTGTACGCTGTGTTTTGCACAATAGTCAATGAGTTCCGTCAACTAGCGTTTATTTCACAAAAAATTTTGAGTAGACTTTCTGTATTACTTTGATTGTCCAGTGCACAAAATTTAAACATTATATTTAGTATAAGTGCACAAATTTGACTTTCGCGTCATTAAAAAAGACAGTGATACTTTTTGAAAGTAAAAAAAATCTACTCTCATCATATCGAAACATATAAGCTTAACAATTTTATATCAAAGTAGGTGACGATCCGATAATGTAAGGCACAATATATGCTTACGAGACTATATTACAGGAGGAGTACTTATGACGTTGTAATATGTTGCTTTTAACGAAAGTTACAAGCACTTGGCCAACTAATGGCCCCTATCACCTACTATAGCCTCAGTCCCACCATTCCCTAAGCCCTTAATTTCAAAGAGTATTGATTAATTGAAACAAACTCAAAATATTTACATATTATTCATTAGTAGTAAGAGGATTATTTACAACTCGATAATATATAATTAACTAGGAAAACAATTAATAACCAAAATACTTTTTATATCATTGTGATACAAATTATGATGATTACCGCTTTTATGAAATCTTTCTACTGGAAAATGGATTTTCAATTAAATGCTACTACAATATTCTTGCAATAACGCACCATTATTAATACTGCAATAAACTGGAAATTGCAATCTCTCAATCGCTATACGATGGTAATTGTAATAAACAAAAAAGCTTTTTAAAATTCCTATAGGTATTCTTAACAATGAATATAAAATATATGTTATTAGGAAGTAGACTCGGAAGTAGATCTATTTTGGGTATTTGTTTTTTTAACTACGTCACGATGCAGGCGGTCTTATAAGTGAAACCTATTAGCCTAAAAAAATATGAAAATTTTACTTCATACGGCTTTATCTCTACATCTACGTATAAGTATACAACTTTTACGCATTACTTTCTTTCTGGTATAATAAAATTTATTTCAAGGAAAATAATTCCACTGTACCAAATCTAGAGAATACTTAATATCAAGATTTTTGACTATAACAATGAGGTAATAAAGCAGAATAAAGTTTTTTGTTGCTCAAACAAAAGTAAATAAAATAAACCTTTAATATTCGTTAATCCTCAATATTGATACCGGCACTGAACTAATATAGTGGTCATATTTTTCATTTATATACATTTACAATATGAAAACAACAATTTGACTCTTTATTATGAATGTATTTCATTTTTTTATTATCATTTATTTAATTTAACGCAATAAATAATACCTATTTTGTAATCTATACCTACTTTTTAGAAACTTTTTATCCTATACAATTCTAAATTTTGATTAATAATTAGTCTCACAAGCTTAAATGGCGTGATCAATAACTAGTGGAGCATTAATTATTTGTATAAATATTTTTGTTATTTTATACAAGTGAACAAACCTAGATCTGTGAAAATAATGAAAGGAAAACTAGATTTAACATATATTCTTATTTTATGCACAAGGGAAAAACATGTGAAATACTCGTAATTAGTGATAAATAATTAGCTCATTGACGCGGTAATATCCAATAAATTAAATACATGCATACACGCATTTGCGCATCCTAGTACAGTCGCTTTGCATACTTTATTGTCTAGAGAATCAATGGAGCTGAACGTTTGCGCCCTTCCCCCATATAAATAACAAAGCAGCGGGCACCGGAAGGAAATTGCGTTCCCGTCTCATGTCAAATAGCGGCATGTACAAAAGCTTAAGTTCTCAAGAGCTGTACGGAAACCTGAAAAGTCGATTCTTACCTTGAGCAAGAGCGGCAGATTAATACGAAAGAATCCAGACGCGGCGCTGAAGTGTAATGGGTGCAGCGCGAAGTATTGTCCGATGACGAGCTTCTCCTGTGAAAGAAGCAGAGGGAAACGAGCGCATTTGAAATGTGAAAAGCGAAAAATTATTCTCTCCCCCCTTCCAGCTATTGTACATCGGAGCAGCGTGACAAATCTTTCGGAGTGCTATATAGGGTTTCTACGCGCTCTTAAAGCTCCCCTTTAAAGCCGGTTGAAAAGCGAACCTGCGCACAGTTCCTCGAAATCATTCTTTGGAATATTACAATGTTTGTACAAACGCTTCGTTCTTTAGGGATCTTTATGTATTTTTTCTATGGCTACTTAGACGTTTCGATAATCGCGGACTAGTTTCGCGTTTCTTTGCCCTTAATAATAAAGCTATTCCAGAAAAAGAAACAGTTGCAGTTCGGTGTGTGCACTTCCCTTACGGTAAAAGCATTGAACTCATTATACTTTGGACTTTTTTTAATTGGTCCCTGGAGCAAGTTTCGGACGTTAAACTAAAAGTGTACATTACCAACTTTGTAACTAAAAAGTATGCGGTTAATATTTTTATTTCTTGGTATCGAACAATGGAACGAACAATATTTCTAAGCTATTTCCGATAAAGCTCTCGATAAAAACTGTCTTGACAGTAGGATAAAATTAAAGAGAAAAGTTTTGGCACACCGTTAGAAATTATTAATTGGTGCTACATCAGCTTTAAAAAATGATATCCCTTTTAAATTTCCTATGTATATAATACGAATTATAAAACTGGCGCGTGTTGTGCATAAAGTGGAAGAAACAGGTTGGCGTTAAAGCTGGCGTATCGTATAATGAAAACGATTATAATGAATGAATGAATACCCAAAAGTGTCACTAATTCAAATTGTTTTCTTCGTTCTCGAATTTAGTCAAGTGTCTTTGATTGGAACGAGAATTATGTACACGTGACTAATTTATTTAAAAAAGTTATTTACTCAAACTTTAAGGAATGTGATTTGCAAATATTACGTTTGTTAGACATATAGATTATGTGTAAACTCGTTTGTACATGTTTAGTGTATAGCTTAGTTTAACTGTGGGTATTATGGCTAATAACGAAAGTTACATGAACGATTATAGGTCAAACACTAAAGCACTTAAAGCTTGTTACAAACTTCTGCAAAATCGCAGAGATTAGCAAACAACCTATTAAGGAACAAATAATCTTGCGAATCTTTAAAAAAATGCAATTTTTTAAACATACTAGGTGCGTTTGGTAACGACATTTCCTTTTTTAAACTATTTTAATGAAAAACAATGTGTATACGAGATACATAAGTAAACTTAGTCTAGACTTATCGGTAAATACATAGAAACATAGGTATTGTAAAACAGATCAACAATCGCAGAAGAAAAAACAGTCTCACCTCTTTGTCCGGCTCGGTGCGGACGCGAAAGTAGCGGGAGCTTGGGGAGAAAACGATGGCGCCCACTTTGTTGGCCTGCGAACACAGAAAAAAAAACGAGGCAAAAAATCCTCGAGCGACTTTTTAAGATACTCGGCGCGCACAACAATCCGGCCGCACACAGCCCAAAGCCGAGCTTTTCCTTCCCGTCGAACGCTTCTTTTTCACGCGATCCTCCCTTTTATTTTCTTCCCTTTTTTTTTCCTCGGAACCAACCCCCAGCCAAGTTCACCGCTACCTATATATGTCAACGATAATAGCTGCCCGTTTCTTTTAAATACTATTTCGTATACGAGTATATATATTTATTTTTCTTCGCGCATGTAACGGTCGACTTAAATGATCTGTGCTTTTTTCTTCCCTTAATTACAGCTCACCCCCTGCTTCATTCGCTATATACGTAAACAGCTACTATATAAAAAAAAAGGAGAGAAACTACCCGGCAGATGTCAATTTTGCTGTTGTGGAGAGACATATTTTGTTGACGAGTATTTCAAAGGTTAGCGACTATATGCAGTGTACTGAATAAACATGAACATTTGAATTTCGCAGCTGAAGTATTCATAGTTTGAATTGCAAAGGATTTCAGCTTGAACCCCTTTTGATCTGTGATTATAATTATAGACTTCTATTCGCAGCTATAGGAAAGCTGTACAAGGGTTTTGAATTTGAAATTTTCAACTGAAAGACCAGTCAGTTGTCGAGATATTGTTACAACATTCCGATGTTTTTAATGAATCGAATTGCATACAAACTTATCTGAAAACTTATTGATCTATCGAAACAAACGCTTGTACTATAGTCATTTTCCGGTGGATTCAATAAAAAAATTTCTATTCGCAATATATTTTTTAAATTAATAATTTATATAATCTATGAATTTGATACTAACTGTTATAATATTAATTTTTATTTTTAAAATTTGCTAATGATGATAAAAATACTTTTACCAGAAATGAGATATGCGACATAAATATCTGCCTTTGTTATAATTTTGAAATATGCCAGATGAAGCTCATATTTTCGTATTTGCCCGAGAGCATTTTAAATGCAGATTATACATATTTTCATTGTTATCGACCAACAATATGCAAAACAACAAAAATAACAACTTTATTAGTGTACAATTATAAATAAAAAGTTAATTGGTTTATTTTTAATAATTGATTATAAATCCAATTCTGTAACTTAATCCGATAATCAAATAATCAAATGCATTATAAAGGTTTCTATAACAGGTCTCGTTCTCTAAAATTTTATGACTCATAGTCATGCTATGGCTTTTACGCTTTTATATCTGAATAGCATTCCCAACGAATGAATCAATATACAATTCTTATAATGTTATTGTGAAAGCAATATCGTAGCTCTAGAATTTTCCCGACATGCTTTAGGCACGTTTTTGAAGATAAGATGTTTACGACAAGGCGACCATGTGCTTGAGCTGCCGTGAATGCAGTTATTGTGCTCACACTTTTCACACTTATATGACGGCCATAAAACAATTCTTGACGAACTTTCCGAGGAGGCAAAGAAAAGGGCAACGGACAGTTCGTTCTATGGGCTTTTCAGAAAATCAGCATTATACTGTCACTCTTTGTTTCTACTTCCATGTGCTCAAGTATCGAAAAAATATAGGCTTCGGTGAACTCGGCTTTTTTGAAATTGCTACTAGGAAAATATATCTTTATTAATTTTATTTAAAAATATTATTTGAAATACTTTTTATTATCATTTATTTATTCGTTTTAGAAATCTCACAATTTCAATTTTCAATTATATGTACCTTTCAGTCTACTTCAGCTTTCCATCAAACTAAAGTAAGCAAAATAAACTTAAATACACGCTAAATCTCTTAGAGTGGAAAACTACTCTTTTAGAGTGAAAATCCACACTTAGCTTCAGAGAAAGTAGTTAACTCTATTTAGAGTTATTTATTCACTCTAAAACTAGAGTTTTTGTATCAGTAGAAAAAAACGCTCTATGTAAGAGTTGATTGTACTCTATTTGAAAGTGAAATAAGAAAAATTTCGAGGTTAAAATATCTTTACATTACAAATCTAAGAATATATACAGATTTTCTTTTTAGTATAATAATATTCACATTGAAAACCTGCTTCTATTTAATAAATATATTAATAGTGAGATACTTACTGCTGGCAAATTGACAAATTTTTCCATTATTTGACTCACTCAGAAACACTTATCATCACACGTGTATTGTTCGTACCTATACACACTCTACTATTAGAGTGAATTTAGAGTGGATTTTAGCATACTATAAAACACTCTAATACTAGAGTGATATTGTTTACTCCAATTTTTAGATAGACTTTTTCACTCTATAAGAGTTACTTTTCATTCTAAAAGAAATTAAATGCAACTATAAGAGTGGATTTTCACTCTAAATTATTTAGCGTGTATCGAGCATGGAAAGCTTAACAATATAAAATTTCAAATCATCGGGAGTGCTATATTTTTTTTATCGTAATTGTTTAATATAAATAATACTAAATGAAGATGGCAGTTTATGACCTTGAAATGTATTGATACCCAATGACAATTTTGAAGAGGGTAATACGTCATATTATCGATTTCTATAATTTAAAATAATCATTTAACTTTTAAAGCTTATTCAAAATGCATTTTATAAGAGTAGTAGTAATTTTGCACTTTTAGAAATAGAACTTTCGATAAATATTCATGTACATACCTATTATTTACATTTTTCTGCATAAAAACTCTCAGATTTTTATTTTTTTAAATAGAAATTAGTTAGAGAAGCAAGAAAAATCACCATTATTTTTCTATAAAAGTGAATTTAATTAATATAAAAATTAATTTTATTTATTTCTTTTAAAAAGTTTATTTTTCATAGACATAGACTTAATTCGTAAAGAGCCCATTGATTAATTTGTAGTTCATTCAGTAGTGTGTCTGTGTGTTGAATATCTATAATAAGTATTGTATATATCGTCGATCCAGAGTACGAAGGCGACAACACAGAATCTGAGAGAAATAAAAGGTGAAAATACGGAATATGGTTCGAAAAGGCGACAATGCAAAGTCCGATTAGAAAAGGGGGCAACTCACAAGCTATTTTTTTCTTTCAATTTTAAGTTGGCAGGACAAGCGCAAAACTTAGTGTATTGCTTTAAAATGCACAAAATCTTTTGAAATTTAATATACATTATTAAGCTTGCTGAATATTATTATATACTTTTATTAAGTTTGAATCATGCATATCATATTCACAAAATTCGTTAAAATATTTATTTAAAAAACTTAGGGGAAACCCGGGTAAATTAAACTTTTTTAATTATTTTTTGAAAAATATAACATTGGCAGAAAACGGTCAATCCAATAAAGTAATGTAATAGAACGATGATCTTAAAATGAATATTATATGGACCTACGCGGTGGCTCGGTCGGCAGAGCGATGGGCTCGTAATCGGCCGGAGTATCGGGTTCGAACCCAAGTCTCTCGACCGATTCACACACGCACTTCTGCAAAATATTACATGTGCTTTGTTTGCAAAGACACGCGTATAGACCTCCGATGCTGATTAATACCGAGTGGAAACATAAATAAAGCACCGTTAAATAATATAAAAAAATGAATATATTATTTATCACTAAATTGAAATCGAAAACGCAATTTAGAAAAAAACCTTTAGCCCATATTAAAACTTAATTTTCAATTAGTCTGCATAATTGGCATATTTTGACACTTTAATATAAGTTTTGGTTATGTGCTTCTTATAATAAAGAAACATTTTATTAATATTTAATATGGGATCAAATTAAGTTAACATTTAAAAGTTTAATAAAAAAAGTTACAGATAATTTTGGGTGACTTTACCCCATATATTGGGTGAAAGAGTTTGAACATTACACTTTAAGTTAAATTTTCATGTATCATAGATGCATTTAAAATATTGATATTTTTATTTAATCAATAGCAAGGTGTTAATTGCCTGATAAACCAATTTACGTACTCTTACACTCAAAAGAAAAATTAGATTCTATAGTTCAAGTATTTTTGGGCTCACTTTACCCCGGTCTCCCCTACTTGAGATTTTATTCGTATTTCTGACTTCATATTAATTCGTATTCATCGACCTTAAAAATCTGTATGGACCCACTATTTTCAAATTTAAAAGATTTTGTGCATTTTAATCTCCTTTTCTAATCGGACTCTGCGTTGTCGCCTTTTCCAAACAGATTCTGTATTGTCGCTTACTTACTCGAGATATTATGCATCTATTACGATATAAGATTTTTTCTTTAGTTATCACAATGACTTTAGTGAGCTCTCTTTGTATGATTCATTAATTGTACACGTTCCCACTCGAATGAAATGCATAACTATTATACTTAACTTCATTTTTTCCTTTAATTCTTCATTTTTCATTAATTGAAATTATGGTAGAATTCATTTGCTTGGATTATGCGTTATCATTTAAAAGTGATAAGTTTACGAGTCCACTTTATACAAACAATTTAAATACATATACACAACAACTGAAATTAAATTTTCTAATTTGAGTCTAGGCGAGGAAGAAAATCTATTTAATATAAAACATAATCCATTTAAATCAACGATTTAATCAAGATCTGAAAAGCTTTTGAACAAAATCATACTATACTTGCGTGGAGGTGAAATGACAGACAGCAGCAAGCAGCGAAACCATTAGCACAAAGACAAATACAAGTCCACCGTCCCTGATGATCGCAATCGTATTGGGCTCCTTTCCAGAGTCGGTGAAGGTATAAATCCGCGAAATCGTATTAAACGTGAAATTAGCGAACCACAAAAGCAGCTGTAGCGAGTAGAGCGAGTTGACGTCCTCGGCCGCAGCGGATAAGCAGCAGTGCAGCCAGCAGACGTCGCGCAAATGCAATCTCTTGGACTCGCTCTCCGACTCCACCACCATTGACGATGGACCTGCACATTTCGAAATTCATTGGAAGCTTTAAAAATTGTATTCTAGCAAAGTCCAATTTTCATTTTTAGTGGGGTTCAGTTTCATAATGCTTAGAGGTTCAATGGTATTTTTATCTTATATTATCAGAATCTTAATAATGTAACTATGAAAGGGTGCATAAAGCAATGCTAATAAATCATAGGATAATCGAATTTATATTATTAATTAACATGAGATACAATAATAATTACTAATTTTATTGTAATTTTCCTAACGGCGTGTACAAGGTAAAATTTTCTGCGTGCCGTTAGGAAATAGTGCATTACTCGCTTCGCTCGGATGTGAACGTCACATCTACATTCCCGCACTTGTATCGTACAGCACTTTTTGATACGATGTGTGCAAAGCTCGATTTTGAGCGCACGGTTTTTGCCGAACGTGCGGGAAATCGAACTTCCCGCACGGAGTGTGGAAAAAGAAAATACGCAATGCGTGTGCAAAGATGATCTTCGCGCTCGGACGGCAAATCCGACTATTACGAGAATCACCTCATTTACACACTTGTAGCATAATGAACTATTTTAGACCAAATACGACAAGAAAAACAAAGAAAATTAGTAGAAAAACATAAAAAACAGTCCTTTCCAGTCCTGAGATATCTTATTTGGCACACACACACACACACACACATAAGCGTTTATTCTTATGCAGGAACACTTAAAAACTTTCTATTACAAAACTTTCTCTATGTCAAAGTAAAAAATGTCAAAAACTTTACAAAATGAAAATATATTAGGGTTTATATTATAACCATGTTTTACTACATCTACATATTTGCTTTGTTCTGCGCATTTTTTTTTTTTTTTTTTTATAAATCAACTTGTACTCAATTTCCGATTGTAAATTAAAGTGTTACATGAATTGTTAATATCCAATTTGTTTTGTTTTCCTCATGATGCTCCTAGATATACCTCCTACTATGCAATTTTGAAATAAGTCATAAATACGTGAATAGAAAAGTTTATAACCTGGATATAGCATTCGATTGAGGTGGCGAAATCGCAAGTAGATCGAGGTAATAAGTACAACAAACTTCATGGCTGCAATGACGAGCGGTAGATACAAATAAACGTAAATTATAGCCGCCATCAAATTTTCGTATGATTCGTTGAAGTATGTGAACCATCCAATAATCATAAAGTAAACCATCAAGCAGCTGACGATAGTCCAGGTGTGCACCTTTAACATCCTCGCGTTCTTTCCCACGTCATACTTAACACAACATAAATTTTAATAATCATTATTAACAAATATGCGTAAAGGATGTATTTTTTATTACAGTTTATTTAATATTTTATTATTAATAAATTATAGTGTGATACTTGTAAGTCTTAATATTTAAAATCTTTGACGTCATACGTCGCTTGTATACCCATGAGTGCTGTGTGTATTTATCGATTTTTTTCAGAAATTTCCTTAAGATTCTATTTTATTTCTACGTTAATGGAAAGCATTTTTTGTTTTTGAATTGATGCCATCTTGTTAGAGGCGAGAACTTAAAGAAAAAAGGTTTTAGTGTCAGCACAATTTTTCAATAACGGTACCAGCACCACTAGTGCGTTTGGCTTATGAAGCATCCCAGTGCACCTCTACGCAAAGCGAAGGAAGCAGAATTATTCATTTTTTTCAAATATATACAGGTACACCAACTAAAGCTTCTTTATTTTCTACAACTCGTTTTCCTTCGATTTCCAAATTTTGCGCTTTTTGAAATGATTCTTCAAGACGTTTTAGTAAGAAATTATTGACTTTATCGCGTAAGCTTTACACTGTTAAGTTCTTTTTTTTTATGAAATATTGATAGATTTTAATTTGACCTATTTGTAGTAGTTTTTTCAATTTGTTATTGTAGTATAAAACGATGAAACCCCCCACGGAACTAAACCATTCAAACTATTTGATGATATGATATTAGATAATCTGTCGTGTCGGCGGCTAACGTGTTTCCAAAAGCTTATACCCATTGCGAAACTCCTATAATATGTGTCTCAGAACTGTCACATATTCCAAAACTCTATTATTCGAAAACTTTAATTTATTCTAGAACACTCATAGCAAACCTACACTGTACGTTCAATTGAGCTAATCCAACTCTACGATTCTAAAATTAAGGTTGACAGAACTTTCATTTTAGATCTGCAGATACAATTTTTATCTCATAAGTTATTTCGAGTCACTATAATGCGTACATGGAGAAAAGTAAATAAGTAGGAGAGCCTATACGTTTTTCAGATGTAAAAGTTAGTCAAGAATGTGATAAACTTCTTTTTTTTTTAAATAGTTGTCCTGAATCGGACGTAGAAATTGTTTTATCTATTTCTGAAAAAAGGCGATTCCCTCGTATTTTAATTATTTTTTAACATTTCTACACCATCAAATGTTATATTTAAAACATAAATTCCTCTTACTACTGAAGAGAACATTCGTGGACCTTAAACTTATTTAAGGTAGGAAGCGATCTTTACGAACAAGTAAAAAAACACTTTTAACTACCTAAGTAGCCGAATTTTCGAACGTTTTATTTATCGCCCCGCAGAAGTGAACATCTTATCACTAGGGTAAGTGTGTCAGTTATCGTGCTCATTAAGGGCCATGCTCCAAGTTTTCGGTGAATTTAATAATTTTTAAAGAATTTTTGTATTTGGAAGGTTATTTATAGTATACTTTGATGCCTTTACTACTAGTAGGAATTTTTTCAGCAATTACATAATATAAAATAATATAAAATTTTAATCAAAACAGAGAGTGAACATTTGAGTTAGTTATCGTGCTCTCTCAGACACGGAAAATTAGTTACCGTGTGTCAGTTATCAAGCAGGCGTTTAGTTATCG
>UELV01136183.1:0-10233 GCA_900490015.1 Megastigmus stigmatizans | reverse complement strand
TCTCTCTCTCTCTCTCTCTCTATCTCTGCGCGAGCTGTGAGAGACGGACGGACGCGCCAGAGGAATATAGATATATACTGCACGTGTGTGTGTGTGTGTGTGTGTGTGGTTATATAGAGGGAACAGCCGTGAGCTATCAACGAGCGGTGGGGCCGAAGCGACTCTCTGCGTTTTGTCGCGAGCGCTTCTCTCTCTCTCTCTCTCTCTCTCTCTCTCTCTCTTGATGTTCCAACTCGCACGAGTGTGTGTTTGTGTCTGTGTGTGTGTTCTTTTGTTTTGGTTGATAAAGGTACGCTCTCTCTCTCTCTCTCTCTCTGCGAGTGCAGCTTCTTGTTTTTTTTTTCGAGCAGTTCGATTGACGTCTGACGATCAGGCTGATGCGTTTTTGCGCGGAGGGAGGGTTGATGATGTGCGGGTTCGAGGCGAGTTTCCAAGAATTTTTTTCCGAGAGAATTTGGCGTTGAGATGGGGATTCCATGGGTGGTTGGCGTTGAAAAACGATGGTCTATGGTTGTGGATTTTCTAGTGTACAAGTGGTACGAATGAAACTCTGATGTGCAAGTAGTAGCAGACCGAGCTATTCTTATACTTGTGCGATAGCTGCAATATCATACTATAGAGAGAGGAATTCTCATTTTTGCATTACTGCTTTATCAGTGGGGTATCTCTTCGATGCTACTTCGAAATAAAATAACAATCACACTAAAGCGAACAATAAGCGTATATATAAATTTTCTGTATTAACAGTCTGTAGAGTGCTTTTCGATAGCTCATTTTGATCTTCGACAACAAAATTAACAATTTTCCTTCTATTCCGCAGTGCATATCATCCTATATAATTTTTCATATATGTTATACATTCTCTTTCGTACGAAAAAGCTTTAAGTGCATTCCAAAAATTAAATTGAATTTCACTATAAAAAAAAGTACCTATTAAAGCTTAATCCGATTCTCGAAAAATTTCACACTACCTATTAGTTCTATGGATAAAATTTGGATAGGCGGAAAAATTTCAGTCACATCTCGTGATTCAAATGTACAAAGTGTAGAAATTATAATATCTATATTATTATATCCGTATAAGAACATAATAATATAATGTATAAAATAGTACGAAAATACCTTACTGAAATCCTTCTTTCACGATTCGCAGGTCGGCAGGACGAATTAAAGCGAGATTCTGATTTACCGCCGAGGAAGAAACGAAGAAAAGTCTTCGGTCGTAGATAATTAATCAACATTAAGCCAGACTCTGTCCAGTGACTCTGTCCTACCTTGTTAATTCTATTTAAGGTCGATACGATTTCCGCGACGCTTACCTATTTCTCCACGAGTGCAGAAAGACCATTTTGGCGTGAAAATCTGAAAATCAAGAGTCTTATATTTGTAAAATAAACTGATAGCTTTGCTCTTTAATAATTTTCATCTATATATATATATTATACTGAAAAATGAAAGCTAACTTTATACTTGACCGATAATTTAATCGGTCGAACGGTATCACTAATGTTTTTGTTTGTTAAAGTCGAACGCACGTTTTCTTAATAAAACATAAATAATAAGTATAGCAGTTAAAAAAAACCTGACAAAGATTGCATGTATAGTAAAAACTGTAGATAAACGTCCGAGTCGCAGACAGAAAAAAACTGAGTCATAGGATTTGAACAATTCACGGATCGCTTGCGCTTTCTACAAACTAATACATATATATTCATCGATCAAAATAGCGAAAATTCTTTTATGATTAAGGGTAAAGCAAAGTGTCGCCAACATCTATTAGACTTCCGCGACTAAACATCCTCGTCGGTCAAGTCTTCGCCAATCTCTCGAGGTCTCAAAAATCTCCGAATCGAACGCACTCTCGCACTGCTGCCACAGCCACGGCAGAACGTGCTTGCATTCCCGGCGCGTCGAGCAAAAAAAGAGTCAGCAGCAGCAGCAGCTCTCTCTCTCTCTCTTTTTGCCGCATCCTTTCGCACCGAAGGATATCTCACGCGACGTGCCTGCGCAGAGAGAGAGAGAGAGAGAGAGGAGGCAAGCGGACGGAAGGTCGTTTTAAAAGCGCCGCGAGTGAAGCGGTCGTAGAAGGAGGGGGGAAGGGAACGGGGGAGAGCCGCAGAGAGCCAGAGATTTTTTCTTCGCTGCGCCGCGCGGCGCTTCCGCTCGTTTCGCGCCGCCATCACGTCCTTGCGGTAGCTTCGCGTGTCCGTGTGTCTGTGTGTGTGTTGGTATATAGTCGGTGGCAAGTCTTGCGAAATGTTCGTTGGGAGTGGGGGAAGCTCGTTTGCAGACGCGACTGATCCGTTATCTCAATGACTTGCTACGCGCTTCGTTTTCTCTCTCCTATTTCTCTGTGCCGTTTCTTCTTCTGCTTCTTCTTCTTCTTCTTCTTCCTTCGTTTTGGGAGCGTGTGGCTTTTTGTTGTTTTGTCTGGTGTGCGTGCGCGTGGCGTCGGCAGGGTTGAGAAAGTGCTACCATATAGGCAGCGCTGATCGAGGATATCGGGCGAGCTGGATTTTTGATAATTGATGAATCTCCTTGGGCATCATGATGGATATAGGCGTTGCGCTAAGATCTTTTCGACGAGAGCGCGTGCGATATTTGTTTGAGAATAATAATATACAGTATATGAAGAAAAGAGCGATAATTATCAATTCTTCTTCGAGCAATTGAAAAGGAAACCTTCGCCAATGCACCCGCAGCTAAATTAAAACCCGCGCATGGCGCCCATCCACGCATGACAACGAAAAAGAAACGGTGCACAAAGAAAAAAAAACGCCGTACAGCACCGTCGAATATATAGCTCTATTTAACCAGCCCACCACGCATCTCGCCTCATAGAAACAAACAAAAAAAAAAAAGACGAAAAAGCGAGAGAGAGAGAGAGAGAGAGAAATAGCGGTAGAAAAAAAAGCCCAATCAGGCGAACGAGCGTGAAAACTTTTATCGCAAAACGAAGGCAAAGAGACAAATAAAGAGCGAGCCTCTACACACAGACACACACACACACACACACGATACGTACTAAAAAAAAACAACGAGCGCGTGCCGCCTCTCGTTTCGGTATTTCGCCCGCGTATATAAAGAGAGACGCGAACGCGCGCGAAACTCTAAATTAGCCTGCCGAGAGAGAGAGAGAGAGAGAGAGAGAGAGGCGAAAAGTCGGCCAGGCCGCGCGCGTCGAGTCGACGAGCGCCGCCGCCGCCGCCGCCGCACACACACACACAGCGCGTCGTGCCGTTTGATTTATGATCGAAAACTTTCGGACGACGCGCCGCGCGCGTTCCTGCCGCTGCTGCTGCTCGAGCTGCCGAGTTTGTTTGCGTTACCGCTGCTGCTGGTGCTACTGCTGTATAGTCTGTCTGTGCATGTGTGTAAGCGTACATATGGCCCTGCGGCGAATGTCCGCGAGCCGAGTAAGCTGCCTGATGGTTATAAACGGATCTCGTAGGTTTTTGAGTAATTTCGGCATTGAATGACGATTAGTGTAGCTGCGAATTTTTGGGTATAATGATGCTGACTGCATTGGAGAATGTTGGAAATACCTGCGATGATGGACATCGAGTTTGTCGCAGTAGAGACAGACAGGGTTTCAAGTAGTTACCGACTCTTCGATAAAATCCGCGTGAATTGGAAAAAAAAGCGCATGCAGCAGTTGAATTTGATAACCCCATCAATTTTTAACACCGACACTCTAAAACTTATTTATTGTTGACATCGTATAAATACAATTGATGCGCTGTAATTTTTTAAATATCTAGCGTGAATAAATATATACTGTCGAGTCGTCGACACATGCTACGGTCGTATCGACTATTTTCCACTATATCATTGATACGCAATCAATTTTTTAATATACAGTCTTGCAAAGAGATATACGCGCATGTGCAGAGAGAGAATAGGAAAGAAAATCTTTGCTCATCAAGTTCCAAACTTGATTTTTAAGAGAGTCTTTGGTTCATTCAAAGAGTTGATGCAATATTTACTAGGTAATTCAGCTGTTGGTACACGGAGAGAAATTCCCAAGCAAAAATTACAATAGTATTTTATAATCCAATCACAGACTGTCAAAAGTGGAAAAATTTTCTGGTAAATTTTACCGGGTGCCCATATAAAATTTCACTAGGTGCATATAAAATTTTACTATTATTTAATAATTTTTACTAGAAACTATTATAATTTTTCCACTATTGACAGTCTGCGACTGGATTACAAAGTACTATAGTAATTTTTACTTGGGAATTTCTCTCCGTATATGATTATCGTAGCATTACGTAAGATCAATACAACTTAAGTAGTAACAGACGTTTCAGTTGTAAGCGATTTTTGAAAGTTTTTTAATAACTGCTGTAAGTTAAGGTTTAAAAAAACGATTAAATAGATTGGTGAATTTTCAAGTTGAAGAAATAAAAAATCTTTCGTTTCCGAACAATCAGTGGTGCAAAAATGTGCAGCCACTCGAACTCTGAGAATAAAAAAATTCAAAAAGCAAATGTATACGCTGTTCTTATAGGTTACCCGAGCCAAAGAATATCCCTTACAGGTACATACGTATTTTAAAATTTAATTAAAAAGCTCAGTTTATTCACACGAGAGAATTAGTGCAGACTTTAATTGGAAGCAAAGAATTCCGGGTAAATCAAGTCCCAAATTTTCATTTTTCTTGTCGTTAATAAAACTCGTTTCAGCGAATAAAGCCCAAAGTTGAAAATATAACATTTCACCTCTCGATAATCCATAAGACGCAAAAGCCCGCATCAAGTCCATGTATCCTCCCAACTCACAGACACGAACGCAAGAGCAGGTCCCAAACTACACACGCGTCAATTCCCAATCACCGAAAAAAAAAAGAGAGAAAGAAAAACAAGAAGGTGGCCAAGAGATCGCCTCTCGACTAGCGCGCAGAATCCTAAAAAATTCATAGCGTGAAAAAAATTGCGACTCTCTCTCTCTCTTTCTCTCTCGCTTACTTCATCTCCCCCGGCAACGATCGCTACACCGCTGCCGGTCTCTGAATATTCAACGCGTTCGCTCTTTCCAGAAAGGATCGTTGCGCTCCTCTCTCTCTCTCTCTTTCTCTCTCCGTATATATATACATATACACACACAGAATATGCATATAGGTATAGCGGCGCACGGCAAAGATCAATAGGATATTCGCTCGGCTATTTTGCGTCCGGCTCAAGTAGGAGGAGTGTTGTATACGTATAGAGAGAGAGAGAGAGAGAGAGAGAGAGAGACGCTCGAGAGTAAGAAGAAAACAAACAGCTCAACTCTTGGATTTGGACGAGGTCTTTCTTTCTCTTTTGCGTGCGTCGTGCCTTTGATGTGTATTATACTGGATCTTGCGTTTCGAGAGAACGAGACGTCGCGAGCCTTTTTTATTTCTCAAAAACGATTAGAAGTGTGTACGAAAGCATTAATATCGTCTTTTTCATTGGTTGCAGGCCATGCGATAACTGGCTGTATATAGGAGAACGTACGTAAGCTAGATCTTGTTTTTGTCGTATAATCGTAAAAAAACGTAACGATTCTGAGTCTTTCTAGAAACCGAGAGAGAGAGAGAGATTCGCAATTTTTTTCGAATCTGCCCATAAATCCCCTCGAAACGGATGATTTCCCGCAATCATCAAAGAGATGCGTCTATATGAAAATAAATACAAACAAACAAATTCGTGCGATAACGGTCGATCCCGTGCGGTTGAAAAACTCATCGCTACAGCTCAATTAAAATCGCTAAGAGAGCAGTACACGCACGCGGCTATACTCGATATCGAGCTCGCGCAACGTCAAATCAGCCAAAACAAAAAATAGGAACGACACGTCGGTTACGGTCGAAAAAATTTCTACGAATCCACGAGGCGAGCCGTGAAAAAAGGGGTTAATTCCGCACATAAAGACTCGAGCGCGCTTCTCTCTCTCTCTCTCTCTCTCTCGAAAAAAAAAAGAGAACGAAGGCTCCAAACACACGCAGAGAGAGAGAGAGAAACTGGCGGCAAGGTCGAGTCCGTCATGCCACCAGTCGTAGAAAACTTACACGTGCGCGCGCGCGCCACTAGAGAGAGGGAGAAAGAGAGGGGGAGGCGCGAGGGACATTATAACCGCAAGAAGCGACGAGCCGCTCATTAACGCCGCCGCCGTCGCCGCTGCTTCTTTCTTCTCCTTCTTCTACGCCTCGGCTTCTTCGTCTTTTTCCCCGTCTGCTCGTGTAGCTGGGGTATTCCGCGACTCGAGAGCCTTTAGACTTGGATGATATATAGCCATCGCGCGACAAGCTTGTAATGTATATATACTCGACACCTCGTTTTTTTTTCTGTTTTCTTGATAAGAGGCGTGACGCGTGTATGTGTGTTTGTGAGTACGCGATATGTTGTCTGTCAAAGGCGAATGATCGTTGCTTTGTTTGTGATTTTATACAAACTGTCAGATGATTTTTCAAACGTTATTCGTACGAAATCCTGAGAATATTAAATTTTTTTATAATAAACGATGTGAATCACTCCATTCTGAATGAAAGTTGCGACCTTATATTAATCTATATACTTTTTCAATGAACTCAATCTTTTTCCGGTCTTAATAGGAAATGTATAAAGATTTTTTATTCTTAAAAATCTAATCCGTTTGAGATTCGAAAAAATTAATGGATGAGTATATACAAGTTGCAAGTATTGAAATATTCGAATAATAAAGTGACGTTCAACACACGGAATAGCCCATGTGTATACACAAGTCGAGCCTGACAGAGCGCGTGTACTTATATACGAGAGTGGTCGCGCGACCCCAAAAAGCAATCTGATATGCCGAGTTGGCGCGCGGCAAGTTCTTTGAAGCTATACGACGAGCGAGGACGAAGAGCGAGCGAGTCGGTGCGGCGCAAACAAAAAAAAAAGAATCCGGCGAGTATATATAAGAGAGTGGGTGGGTGGCCGCGGGCATAATCGTCACGAGCGTTTATCGGTAGATTAGGCTAGAGCGGCCTTTGTGTGTGTGCACGCGCGTCGTGCGGTGTGTGAAAGAAACGCTTCGCTTCTTTTTTTTTTTCCTCTTGTTGTTGCGGTCGACGCCGCTGCCGCCGTGACTTTTATTTTTCACTCTATCTGGCGTGAGGTTTGCGCAAGACAATGATTTCCTGGTGACCCTTATTTTTTGTCTCTGAGCAGTTTGATTATTTAGAATTTGGATGTTTAGTAAATTTTTCGTCAAAAATGCCTCAAACACTCCATAAGAATTGACAAATTAAATGATACAACTTGTGCCTATAGAGTACTTATGTCATCCTATCAACTATATCTATAAATAGCAAGCTTATAGCGAATAATTTATATAATCATCGAAACTCGTGCAATCAGCCTTACCCTGAAAAAATAAACTTTCTCTCATAATCGTTCTGTAAAAAGCTCCATATTTAACAGAAAATTTTACAAAACATTTCCATTGATCTCCGATAGGTATAGCGAGGGTAATAAAGAATCAAAGGGAGCATTAAAAAGGCCGATGGGATTTTTAAATAATTTTTCGACATCATAGCGCGCTACAGCATCGAGCTTTCATCGTTGATAACGGTAGCATTTCAGAGAGCCCGTGGTAATACTTTGATTCGCATCGCGCATAATGTTCGGGGCTGCCGCTGCCGCTGCTGCTGCTGCTGCAACTGCCGCGGCTAAAACTCGTGATGCGCGCCATTCGCTCTAATGGGCCTTTGTTCATTCAAGATATAATCGTTCTCTCTCTCTCTCTCTCTGCAGTGTGCGCAGCAATATTAAATATGTAACGTTATATTTCGCATTGGAAAAATCGCGGAATCGTTCGTAAAAACATTAATAACTTCATAAATCCGCCCAGAATTCCGTTGAAAATAAATCGATCCGTATAAAAAAAAGCCAAAGGTGAAAGTAGAGCTCGATAAATCGTTATATAGAAGATATTGCAAAAATCGGCATAGTTTCGCACTTTATCCCCCCGAGTGAAAACGTTTATGTCGTACAGTATATACCAATATATATATATTATGTGTGCTAGACGAGAATAGTCCGACAGAGAGAAAGAAAAAATGAGAAAGAGAGGGAGAGAAACAATAACAACGCAGAATCTGTACACACACGCACGGCCGCTCACGACTAATGCGATAAGGACTCGGCGGCGGCGGCGGAAAATCAGTCGACGTCGTCGCGACCTATACGAGTCCGCGCCCAACGTCATCCGACGTGCCGAGATAGCGTCGCTTATGCTACAATACCTGTATGTTATGTACAGGGTTGGATCGGAAATTTCGAGCACGACGTTTCCCTTTTGATGGCTCAATCTGCTTTTTGCGATTCCACGCGCTATATGCACTTGTGTATACATGTATATATATATATATATATATATATATTAGTTTCGATGTATCCGTCATTGAGATATTTTTGACGCTTTTGCGGAGAATCGTTGGTTCGAGGATTGTTGGGCTTAGAGGTGTATGTGTATAAGTGGATGCACGAGAGTCTGGATAGATTTGACACGTATCTACTCGTGTGAGTGAAAATGTACATTTATACCGTTCGTATTTTCTTCAAGGATTTTAATAGAAATTTTACATTTCATTTTTAATATATATTCTAATGCATGGAAAATAGGAATATAGTATTTTATTTTCATTATCCACAACTTCGTCATTCCCTTTGTTCGTTCACGATTCAAAATCTATATAGTTACACACACAAACTTTGAGCTTTCGTGACTCATCCGTCGCATTCTTCGACAAAACGTTCTTTCCGTAATATATATATTTTTTTTTCAAATAAATATTTAAACATCAAAGCCTCGACTCTATCGCTCGACGAATCGTCGCGTCAGGAATTCGCGATCACACCTTATACATAACGTTTGCACTATACAAAGCCGCCGCACCGACGAGCCAAGCCGTCACTCACACACACACAGAGCCACACACGCGCGGCGAGTACACATATACGCGTTAACTTTGCGTGGGTCGTCGCGTAAGTAATGCTTTCCCCCCGGTCAGCAATCATCGGTGCGGCCGCTCGTGTATATCGTTGAGCTCGTGCGTATATACATATATACACGTGCGACACCGGGTGAGTAAAGGGGAAGGGAAAAATGTGCAAGAGTTCTCGAGAGAGTAATATCTTGATTGTCGCGGCGCGGTGCCGCCCGCTGATCTCGGCTCGAGATACGTAATGTGCAGGCCGGGTCGCCACCGCCGCCGCCGCCGTCGTCGTGTGTGCGTGCAAGTGCGGCTCGTTGCGGATTAATGAAGATTGTGTTCTCGCGCTGTTTGTTTGTTTGGCGCTTTCTTTTTCTTATACTTGTATACCTTACTTTTTTGTTTGCGCTTTTTTTTCTTTTTATATATAAGCGTGGAGGATCGGAGTATTGATGATTGTCGGATTGCGAAGTGTGGATGGATGAGTTGGTATGGGTAATTTTTCTTCTTGGAATTTAGGGATCTCGTTTTTAACGAATTTGCCAGAAATGGAATGTTTCGAAAATTCGTTCGATTGACAGTTGGAGGGAAAAGTTGACCTGTTTTTGAAGAATATAATTTGATCTGAAAATTTATTGTTGGATCTGCAGAAAATTAATGCGTTTAAGGGGATACTAAAGAAGATTAATTTACTATTTCATCATATATACTTGTAGCAGCTTTTAATAAACGTATATATATTAGTTAGTAGTTTTTGTAAAAACCACTGCACGCCAAATTATTCATTTTAACGAAATTCACAATATCTCGTATATATAAACGCGCAGCAGCCTGGTATTCCTTCTTATTATTCTTTAATCAGCGAGCCAGCCGTTTTATAACCTAAATTCTTTAATTGCACAACCAAGTCGAAATAGCAAGCTTAAATCATGCAGAACTCCGAGATTTCGGATTAAACGCAGGCAGGATATAATCATCGCGATTTGTATATTTATATGGCGTTTATCGATTGAAAGTGGATTTTTATTAATTACTAAAACTTGGGAGTTAAGTGATTCGCGCTTTATAAATGACGATTTAATTTTGTAAATAAAGAAAAATTAAGCGATTGGAGAGGCTGCGAAAAAAGGTTTTTCTCTTCACTACTATTTTTATCTCTTTAAAAACTGTGTTAACCCATTAAGGACCAAAAGGACACTTTCTACATATTTTTTCCAGCGACATAACTAACTGTGCAATCGTTTGTGAAAAAAATCGAAAAACATCATTACCGATGTAAAATTTCCTGATCTTTCGATTGCTAAAGT
>UELV01136181.1:0-11524 GCA_900490015.1 Megastigmus stigmatizans | reverse complement strand
GGTCCCCACTGCATAGGCAATGCTGCGCTTGGAGCATCATGACACACACACACACATACACACAAGATGCACTATACTCTCAGGTATTTTAACCGCTTGCGCTCCTCCAATTTTTCTAAATCTATTTCTCCCAGCTCTCGTATCAAGTTAATATGTGATATACTGACCTGGCAGTTATAAACACTAAATAAATCTTTTGCTTCATCATGCAAGCGATAAGATATTATATTCATTGCTTTATGAGTAGTTGCAAGCTGTGTCAGATGGTAATGAAAAAAAAAGTGTAAGATAGCGATGAGCGTATAGCTTTCATAAGCGATCGAATTCGTTCGAGCATAACAAAGAAACTACATATATTTGATAGCGAATAAAAAAACATGCCCGTCTCGCTCTATATCTACAATGAACGATCTTAATAAACCGTATCGTAGATCGTATCGTTAAATAGTTTACGCAATATGGCATTACGATAAAGAAACTTTCTAAAATGAAATAGCCCAAGTTAAAGTTTGATATTCAATATAGACTGGGTATCTATAGACCTGTATGATTAGTAGATCGATTCCGAGTACGGTCGACGTGAATATAAATATTCCGTTGATGTTACTTTAAAATGGTCTTTTCAGCAAAAGAGAGCTTATCTATTTTGGAAAGTTCGTTAATTTTAGATATTTAATTTTAAATAAATACTTATTTTTGGTAGTCACAAATATTTGTTGGCTTGGTGTACGGCAATAGAGAAATAAGTAAAGTACATAAGACGAAGTAAGATGAAAAGTATTTAAGAAAAATATTGGATGAACTGATGAAAGGAAGAAGTTCTGAGTGGGAGATGAGAGAAAGGAGCTCAACAAGAAAGGGAAAAGAGGGTTAAAAAGTTTTTGGCATTTGTATCCTCGGTCTACTTTACTAGATCGCTGTGTTTGCTGTGCAAACACTGTACAGTCGAAAATAACGTGTTAGAGGCCGTGATGTAACGATTCATAATTTACCGGTTATTTTTTTAGCTTATTTTTTATAAAATGTCAAATGTTCAAACGATTTTAATACCAATTAAATCAATTATTATTGTCTTTATTATCTTATGTGATTAAAAGATTGTATCATGTTTTTGTTAAATAAGGGTTGTAAATAACATAAATATGATTCTTCCATAAAAATCTATCGAATTCCGATCATCGAATTCATTCGAAAAAATTAAAGAATGGAGACATACATAGGTTCCAGATGTAGCCTGGTCTTTTGTTAAAAAATGCAATTCTTAATTTTCTTTAATCATTAAGAAATATTACTTATGTCGACTGTTCTCTACTATAAACTGACAAAGATTTTTCTATTGGTCTTACAGTCTAATCAATATTAATGGGCAATCAGATTGCCCTTGTTTATAATCACCCTCGCAGAATCTGAAATAAACTTATATTTAACCTTGAAAAAACATATATTAGTAAAGGGCAATCTGATCGCCCCCACCACCCAAACGCCCTACGTTTCTTAATTTTCTTTGACAAACCTTTTAATGTTATAATCTACTGATGAGGTATTTACATATAGATGCACATATAATTAAATAAAATGAATCTGAAATAGTTTTAGTAATTAAAGTTCAAATAAATTGCAGAACATAAAAAGCATTGCTATGATATCTTTAGTTAAAATCTGTTAATTCTTCATAAAGCTTGGCATAACAAATGTCTATGATAAAGTTCTACATCAATTTACTAAGATGAAATATGACTTGAATCATGGAGTCCGAATTGCGAAAGAAAATTAAATTCTTCGGACTCCAAGACTTCCCCGAGGTCCTTTTTTCGCGGTACTCTCTCGTCATTTTGTCGCCTCGAGCGACGCCTTGTCGCAAGTATTACGACGAGGCTAAGATTGAGAAGCTTCCCTTCTTTTTTTTTCTTCTGCTGCTACGCGCGAAACATTTTGCTTCCGTTATGTGATTATATTTAAGTTCGTCAGTTTCATTACAAACATTTAAAGCAGATTTTCATAAATGTCTTGTTTCTACATAAGGAATATAAATAAATAGTACAAAACAAATGTTGAATCTCATTGTTAAATTCGGAGGAAAATAAGTAAAGCACAAAACAATTAAAACAAAACTACGTTTGTAAGACATTTACAAACTTTGATTTTGAAATAAATAATTGCTATTTTGACTTATTCTCGAAGATATTCCAGTAGACGCTCACCTTTTGCAAATCTTACTGACTTCAGAAACTATCGTCTGAACTACCGTTGAACCAAATAGTTTGAAACATTCATTAGAACCGAAGTTTGAAGTAATGTTAATCGAAAGCTCTTCTCGTGCTTTGGAGCTCAGAAGAGGCATTACAATATTACATTTCTGTTATCGCTTCCCATGTGTATTTATTTCAAGAACACCCTTTGTGCATTCCCGGCTATTGTGATCCGTTCTAGAATACGAAATTCATGAAACATAAGTCCAAATCTAAAAACGATCAATGAACGAATATTAATTATGTATTGTTCAATGTCATTGAAAATCTCCCCAGTTTTTTAATATTTTATAATTTTATTGTTGTTTTATAAATAAATGATAAGTAATAATTGAAATCAAAAATATAAAAAATTTGTTAAATTGTTTTGGAAAAAAAAGTTAGTAAATATTTGTAGAATTTCGCAATTTTTCAAGGCAGTATCACTTCAAACTATTTTACTATCTGATTCTAAAAATTTTTTTTCAAGCCATGACAACTATTTCCCAGAGTTTCAGCGATTTTAAAATTTTCTATTTTCCCGTTGATGTGGAACGCTTCATATATACGGTATAAGTCTCTGCCATGTCATCAAGGCATTATTTTCTCTTTACTTCGATCTTTAAGAGAAGATACGTACATAAGTATTCATTGGTTTTAGTCTCTTGATTGAAACATAAAAATCGAAATTGTCACATTGAAAATTTTTGAAATCGATATGATACTGGTGCGATGATAATTTCTCATGGAAAAGCCAACCTCAATCGCTCCGTTCTTATTCTTATGTTACTAGAGGTTCAAATCCGCCATATCAAAAACAGCAGCTAGCAAAACTTTTTAGCCATCTACATTATATCCTTTATCGCGGGTCTATAGATTAAGGCCAAAACACAAGCACCGTTCCACCCAATCCCAGTTCAATACACCCATTGGAGAATCTCCAACTATGATGTATCGCACCCTAGCGTATAGCCACCGAAATAAAAACGTCTACGATAGCTCTCTCTATATACACATATATATGTGTGCGTGTGCGTGTGTGTGTGTGTGTGTGTGAGTATCCAGTCGAGAGCGTCAGAGCGGCGCGATTACAGGAGGCAACGGTGCGGTACGCGTCCACGCGCTCGCAGTCGTGTGTGGGCGTATCTATCTTGGCCATGCGCGTGCATGCGGGGGCGATAAACAGCTCGCAGGCGGCCGCGAGATGCGATCACGTCTCTCTCTCTCTCTCTCTCTCTCTACTGTACAGATCCCCCGCTGCCGCTCTACCGAGAGATTCTCTCCTTCATTGTGCGGATACGTATTGAATCAGCCCTGCTAGCATCAGCATCAGCAACAGCAGCAGCATTGCGGACCAGACAGACGCTAATCAGGATCAGCGAGCTCACACTCCTCCCCCCCCCCTCTCTCTATATCTCTCTAGCGCTCTCTAGCTCGCTTTATCTGCCTCATGCTTGCAGGACCTGAATGCTTATCTTCTTCTCGGCGCCGCGTTGCGCCGTAGCGATGGGGTATACGCGGTGCGAGGTATTGTGCGTCTTTGCAACCGGTTGCCTGCGTATGTAGTTGTACCGACGCGTGGAAGAAGGAAGCCAAGAGAGAGAGAGAGAGAGGGAGAGAAAGAGAGAGAGAGAGAGAGAGAGAGGAAGAGAAGACCAAGTGAGTGGGACTAAGCTTGCTACGTGTGATTAAATGGATATATACCAAGCGTTTTTTTTCTGGACTACGACAGGCGACAATTTCATGCTGATAGTGCGAGATTGAGAATCGTCCAAGGGAGTAACATTGTCCGAGACATATTTGTTATTGATTATTTTTGATGAAAATATAATTATCTGCTACTCATAGAATGGGAACTCCGCTTCTAAATAAATTTAAGTAGATGCAGACAGGTTTAGTCGGGCGTTATTTTTCAATAGAGATATTTTACTTCTTCTGCTATAGCGAAAGGATTTCTTTTCGCTTCGTCAAATATTTTTTTATTACAAGCTCCGTGTCCACTGAATTAAGATCATGCAAATGCCGGTGAAAATTTAACACACTCGCAACGCGGCCGACATCGCCAAATGAAGCAGCCACTCTCCCAAAAACTTTGAATTCTTCTCAAAAATTCGTCGCTTGCGTATTCTAGAAATTGCGCTTAGAATAGAAGCTCTAAAGAAGGGAAAAAAAAGGCAAACGCTGAAGAAATTGTTTTTTTATTCTCCGAGCATGTGCAGAAAAAGGGCTGCTGTGTCGGTAAACAATTTCGCTCTCCCTCTCTCTCTCTCACTCGCAATCGCGTTGAAATTTCAGCGCCCCACGCTCTCCAATATGTATGCATAAAGCTTGTCATATAAATTCAGCGTCGACTATTTCAGGCTGTGCTCTCTCTCTTTCTCTCAGTCTCTCTTTCACCAAGGCCTTGTTGCCGTGCGTGCGACGGTATGGCAATAAGATTTAAAGGGGAGCGCCAACACTTGAGCGGCGATACGCTCGAGCGTTTATCTTAAGCATTTTCACGGGGACTGGGAGGGAGTGGGAGAGACACGGCGAAACGAGGAAGGAGCGTTAAAATATGAAAACTCCGAAAGTCGCTGCTATGCCGGGAGAAAGGGGGCGAGAGCGCGCGCAAGATTTTACGATCATATAAACTGACGGGGTGCGAGCGCAGGTGAAGTGTCCTGGAGTCTCGTACTTTAGCCGTACTACTTTTCTCCTCTTTCAGGCCTGGATATACTAATCGCATGGCCTGATGCTTCTATATATCGCTTTCATCCACGCTGCAGACTTTGGATATTTTATTAATATTTTTTTTATATAAACGAGGTCCATCGCATAAGTTTATGTTAGTAAAAAAATAAAATTATATCAATTATTATTGTATATAAAATAAAATCTTTATATATATGTACATGTCAAAATCATCTGACTATGTTATGTAAATATTTTACTATATCTGTGAATTAATTATTTCTATATCATAATGTAATATAATTATATATACATATCATAATATAATAAATAAAGTAATGTGAATATACGGGGATTTAAAAAACTCTATTTTATGATTTTTCTCTCTCTCTCTCTCTGTCCATTGATTAACCGACTTCTGTTATTTTATATTTATAACGGAAACAGGAAACTTTCTTTGTCGAAAATATTGACTAGCCCGCAGCTAGAGAGACGATTTCGCGCTACGTTATGCCGGTATTTGTTCTAGCCTTTGTTACTGTTTACTTTTTTACAGTATTTCGCGGAAATTGACCCTATCGTTTGCTCTTTGTAATTTTAAGGAAGTAAAGGTTTGATTCATTTAACGAACTGAATAATAAATGATTATTCGAGTTTTAACAGTTATTGTCATAATGTAATAATCAATTTCCAGATAAATATTTGATGAAATCCAAATACAAATTAAAGATGATGAAGAATAGCATGAAATACAGAAGAAGATAAATTGGTTTATTTACTTGTATCAAAGTAAAATTTTCGCACAGTTTTAACGCATTTTACAAATCAAACTTGCTTAGAAAAAAAAACAGATCAAAATACAGAGCTTTTTTCCCCACATGCAACGAGAAAAAAACCTTTCGTTACGCTCACGATGTATACTTCTTTTTCTCTTGTTTGTAGTTTTTATCAATTATTTACACGCACATCGTACACTTATAATTCCCGGTACCTACATTTTACGGTCGCAAAATTTTGTCCAACCAACAAATTCAATTAGCAGCTTCGAAAAAGAAAGCCATTCGGAAAGTAATTGAAAGGAGAACAAACCGAAAACCACGAGGATGTAACCTCAAACGAACTACGGTGAATAACGAAATCGTTGCATTTCCGCAGCCACCTTTAAATATTTCAAACGCCCTGAAATAACGGCTGCGCGCAGAAACGGCGATTAAAGGGTAACTTTAGATGCAGCTAACATTTGTTGGCACAAAGCCCTCAACAATGCTGCCTCCCCTTCTCACCTCCTTCGCTAACTTCAAAATACAAACTGCTGCAAAACATGTGTCGTAAAAATGTAAACATCGCCGGCCGCCCCGGTGTAACTCCCTTCCATAAAAGACGCGAGAGGCCGAGCTGGGCTAAAAAAAAGCCCTGAATCGTTTACAACGCCTAGGCCGTTATATACCTCCGAACATCCATCTCAAACTCAGCGCTCTATGAACGATTAGAACACACACATATATATATATAAGCTGCGGTCCGCGTGTGTGTAAACGGCGGGGCTTATTATCGTCTCGCGAACATTCTCGCGCGCACATCCAGACAGTTTAATTAATCGCGTTTGTCTTGAGATGCCCCCCACCTACTCTAGACTTGGCTTGGATCGATTATCTTTCGGCCGGGCAATGGTGTGCGATTACATAGCGTTCGTCCGGTGCGCACCTCTAGGCTACAAAGTGACCCTCCCACCGCGTTAGCCGTGTGCCAGCTTCTAATATACGCGCTGTAACCGAAACGATCTCGTATTAAACGCCTCTCCCCCCAGTCTGTATGTATATACACACATGTGCGCACACACACACATGCAGTGTACATCGGAATTAGTATGGCTCACGTATAACACACACAGAAAGAGGGAAGATTGCAACGCTACTGCAGTGCAGGAGACCTCGTCTTGTCTGCACTGCTAAAATAATCCTCGCGTAACCTCGTTTGCGCGAATGCGTGATTTGCCCTTTTATACAATTGCCAGAGGTGAGCGGGTAATCGTCCTTTTCGCATGCGCGTGTGTGTGTTGGGTGTTGTGTTCGAATTGGATTTCTGTAGACTTCTGTGTAGCAGTGGCGATAGGGTTTAATCGGTATTTCGGTACCGTGTTATTAGGCTTGAACCGTTCGCGTGCGAGACTTTTATTTCGACATATTTGGAAAATAGCCGTGTAATCTGCGATTGCTTGTCCCCCGAAAATGCCAACCGCTCAAAGTCAAATACAGAAGGAAAAAAAAGCAGTAAATCATTGCCGATTTTCGTTTATAAGATTATCTGATTTATTGCAGAACTGTTGTAGGGGAAGTGAAAATATAGCCTGATGTGTACGAATCCGCTCGGAAGATAACATTTAACGGTAGTGCTAATCTTCGAGCTATTACAATGCAGCGGTAGTTGCGGAACATTGACTCAGTCCATTCCGAGTTAATAGAAGGAACTATTAACAAAATTGACAAGGGCTAACGTGCCCCGTATATTCAATGAGCACCACTGGCACCTCGATTTTGACAAATTAGAAACAAAAAATGTGATTTCGTATAAAGCTGAATTAAATAAACTGTCGTGATTTACCGTTAAAAATCTCAAGTCGTAAAATAGGAACTTTGATGGATTCAATTAAATAAATGACTCCAATGGTTATTTTGCAACCCATCCAATTCTGTATTTAACAAACTCGAACGTTTCGTTCATTTGTTTGGCAAAAGCCAACGTTGACCCTTTTTCAAGGAAACTGCAATTACTTAAACAAAAATAAAAAAAAAATTTAACAAACCAATACGTTCACTTAAAATTAATAAGAGTACGTGGTTGCGTACTTGTCAAGCACTACATTTTTAATATATAACCTATCAACTTTTCGAGTCAATTTATATCTGTCGATGAGTGGAGGCGATTCGCTACATTCTGTTATACATGCGATACTAATTATTTCAAAGTCACCATTTCGAGAAGTCACAATTATTTTCGTTCAGCAGAAACTGGTCTGAATCATACTTTGCGCTAATCGACGTGTTTTTAGTGCTGTTTATCTTTATGTATTCTTTAGCTGGAAAAAAACGTGTGAAAGCGACGAAATTGCGGTATGAGAAGGTGTGAATGATTCTACCCCCACATGATTAACCACTAAAAGCAGCTATTAAATGGCATGAGGATTCTTGACGTCGACTTATCATTGAAATAACATGCAAAAACCTGTTTTTTTTTTATAATTAAGGTAGTTCTAGGGTTAATCCGACTTCCTAAGACATAAAAAATAATTACGTTAAAATATTCAGGAGGATTTACTGAATATATTTTATAAATATTGAGGCGAGTTATAGTGTAAAAATTAAAAATATTGTAAATTAAAGTTGAGGTATTTACGGGTATTTAACATTAGCCCTTATGAGACAGGCTCTCTGACAGATAGGAAGTGAAAGATTTTTGAATAGATAGCGGTCCAAGCCATTACTGAAAAACTAGATTTTAATAGATTGATATCTCAGCTTTCTAAAAATATAAAAGTTATTATAAGTTATCCTGTAAAATTAAAAGATATTTACTATCAAAGCAAGTAAAATCTTGTTTTCGCGGGTTAATTTAGGAAGCGATAGAAATGAACAGAAAAAAATTATTTTCAAAAATGTTTTATTTTAATAAAATAATGAAGAATAGGATATTAATACTAAATAAAAATTAAAGAAAAAATTTTTGATATACTTTTAATACGCTTATTTAAGTGTTTAAAGCAATTTTTCATTTAATCTCTCTACTGACTAGAGAGTACCCATAGAGCTACCTTAAGGTCCATAATCAAAACCTGCTACCAAAAAAACATTTTCAAGCCAAAGAGGAGGATGCTCGTAATCGATCTTGGCGTGAATCGACGTAACTTTTAATCTTGTTTACATTGACTTATTTTTTATCTGAAAAAAAAACGTGTTTATGCGTCTAAATAATAATATGAGACAGTGGAGGAACCATTTGATCCCTTAAATAGTTTACCTTCTAGAATGGCTATAATAGCTGGCTTACTCAGGATGTTAAATTATTTTTACAATTAGTATTTGCCTTCTTTGAAAATAATAAGAAAATACTAATTTCAAATTCGAGTTTATTAAATTATTCTTTTTTTTATCAACACTTATACACATAATATATAGTATCAAGTTACTGTGCGTAAATTACTGCCAATGCTTGTCTTCGCCAAAATCCGATAATGTTGAAACGGGAACGTCGGGATTGCATAATATTGTCAACTCTAATTATATGGCTGTTTCAAGGCGATTCTGTTTCACGGGGTCGCGCCTTTATGGCAGCGCACCTGCGACAATAGCCAGATTGACACCAGTGTAAAGCTGCATTGTCGAGGGTAATTGCAGTGCTGCTTCAGCATTCTGTGTTCTGTGTCTTTGGCGCTATATATATATTGCGCCTGTCGCGATTCCTATGTCCCTTGGGAGATGGCGGCACGCACTTTGTAAGCGCCGTCGATCCTGGTTTCACTTTTATTTTATTGAGATTACCTATATCGGTGCTATTATATATGAAAGTAATTCAGAAATGAGGAATCACGGAAAACTTATTTCTTCTTGTAACGCGCACAGCTAGACACACCTGAATCTATAATGTAGCATAGTATTTGTTTGTTATTACGTACGGTCGTTATATCTCTTGAAATTTGTAACAGTAGTCAATAGGCAACTTTAAATAAATAATAATAAATAGTCGTTTCCTTTTCATGCAGCAAACTTATGCATATATTTGGAGAGGATACAAATAAACTACTGAAACGCCCGTAGTGACGAAACAGGGAAATTTACGAGGAAAAATGTAAGTATGTATAATACTTATCGGAAATCAATAAAAAATTCAATAATAAGTAAATCAATGGTAATTTTCTGCTTCTTTCCTATAAAGTATAAAGTTATGCTATACGAAGATAATAGTAATTTAATGTGAAAAAGATGGAATTAGATTGTGTAACATTGAGATTTCTGAATCGCACCTTATATCTATATATATCGTTATGTATATACTGAGCAAATTGAGCAGTCCAAAGTAGCCTGAAAAGATACTTGAAAAAATGGTTGATACAAACGTTCAATAATGTAATTGTGTTCTTTTTAATAGAAAATCAATGTTATACATATATATCTTTATACTGTGGGGCAAATTTAACATCTTATTTTTACAAATTCTCCGATGAAATGTAAATTCGCCCATTTTAGTACCGATGTAGATGTCGAGACCAAACATGCACGGAACGAATAGATATACTTAAATATACGTGGAAAAGGAACTTACGACGTCAAGTACTATTAAAAGTTTATGCGGAAAGTTAATACGCAATACAGTAAAGGAGCTTTCAGATATATTTTTGAAAAAACTAATTATAATTTTAATTACAGGCTATATCATTTAATTTATTGTATTTATTTTTTAATAAAAAGAATTACTAGCATTATTTATGGAACAAGTACGCAATTATGAAAGTAAGGTAAGTATATAAAAAAATGAAAAACTAAATATTTTTGCTGTATTTCATGCGTAATAAAAAATGTTTTATATATAATAATGTTTTAAAAAGATTTATTGTGGAAATTTTTTTAAATTCGTTTATTTGTAGTAAATGTAATCTATCAATGCAATGGTTTCTCTGAATTTGAATTGAAGTTTCTATTTCGTAACTGTTCTTACAATAATCGATACTCTTGATTAGCGTGTCAAAGTAAACCTCGACTATTTTCAAAATCGATAAAAACGATAGAAAGATAAATATTTTTTGCATATAAAGTTGAACTTCGACTCAAATTTATTAGTATTTCTCAAACATCCGAATGTAGATATTGATAACTTCATAGTTTTTTGAGATAATGTATGGTATTTATTTGATTATTTTAATTGTAATTATCGATAAGGGAGTCGCAGTATCTGCAATATCATTAGATTGCATGGATTTGGTTACTCAAAATATTATGTTAATAACAAAACCTTATCAAACCACATTTTTTGTGAATACATCCAACGAAATACTTGATACTCGTTTAAACACTCCTCTTCAAAATATAATACGCAAAGTTCCATCAGTCATAATTGATATTCACCAATTAAATATTTTAAGAACAATATCGCACTTTCCACATTCAACAATTATCGCTGCTAGACACGTTTCTCTGAATGTAATAATTTGCAACGAAAAAGTGAATGTAGATATTTTGCAACAGATAGCTGATTATTTTGAACCACTAAACCAACCACTAATCCCAATATGAAGACAAAAACTTTAGTGATTCTTCTGACTACAAAATACACGTTTGAATTTGACACCAATAGTATATTTGAATATGCATGGCTGAACAAGATCTTGGATTTCACTATAATAGGAGAAGACAAACTAGACAATAGATCCAACGGTAATAGTTGTTATCTTCAATATTACAACCCGTTTTACAAAACTGTTAGCAAAAAACTTGTTCGTTCAGGTGTCGACATGTTCCCGGATAAATTACGAAATCTCAATGGATATGATATTACTGTAACTACACCAAGTTCTAACATCTACACAAAAATCATTAAAAATCAGACCGGCAGTATAATAGATATTAAAGGTT
>UELV01136180.1:14648-39597 GCA_900490015.1 Megastigmus stigmatizans | reverse complement strand
TCTCTCTCTCTCTCTCTCTCTCTCACTGAGTTTTCCACGGGTTTAAAAAGGCTGGCCTATAGGCACGAGAGCGTCAGTGATCTTTTCCCTTTGGCCGATGTGCAGCATCACGCGTCAGCGCGTCCTTCCTTCATATAGACATTCCGATCCCTCCTTTCTTTCTTTCTTCCGTTCTCTCTCTCTCTCTCTCTCTCTCTCTCTCTTTTAACTTTTACCCCGCACCCGCGCGCACACTATACAGCTTGCGCTCGTCTGCGGACTCTTTCACGTAAAATCTATGTAAGAAATTGCCGGGGACTAACCGCGAGGTCCCTTACAGTGTTTTGAATATTGTCCGACGTTAATGAAAGTCTCGGAATTGGTTGGATGAAATGTGGAGTTCTCTCGGTGGAATCCACTATCTGAAAGAGCTGATGCGATATGTCCTCTATAATATTTTGACATTTATTCGCAAATTATTTAAAAGCAAAAACTGCAGATTTGTTTTCCATAATTTTCATCTCATTCTCTTGTCGGAGCATCTCGAGCAAATTTCTTGTTTATTCCATTTAAAGAATCATTGTTATGAATTTAAGTTGCGTATTGCAGTTTAAGTCGCAGCTTGCATGTAATATTCTTCGGTATGTTTATTTGGTTTTATTTTAGCAGTGTATATACCAATATTGTGATATTGTCACAGTAGTCGAGCGGTAGCATCGGCCCAGCCGCTATGATTTTTTCCTAAAAAGAAAATCTCAAAGCTCCCCGATTGCCAAAAGTACTCTGTTCAGTTCTCAAGAGAGAGAGAGAGAGTCGGTGGTGCTGTGTGTGCGTGCGTATATAAGCCGCTACCCCGTCGCCACCCTTAAATCACGGCTCTTTGTAATTAAGTGAATGAATGGCCTGTATCACGAGTTAATATTTGCGACATGACGTATGACGCAGTGCCGCCGCTGAGACAAATCCCTTATATATCATCCCTATATCTTGCCAGGAGTGAGAGAGAGAGAGAGAGGAGAGAATAAGGTCCTTCGCGCTGATGAGCGTCTACCTCTTCTTTTCCTTCTCTCTCTTTCTCATCCTCTGCAGTTTATACTATATACACGTGTATATATAGAAGAAGAAGAAGAAGAAGAAGAAGCAGCAGCAGCAGAAGCAGCAGCAGCAGCAGGAGCAACCGTGCCAATATTCATAAACACGTCGAGGGCTCGGCAATATCTTACTCGCCGGCGCTATAAAGACGCCTTCGCCAGAACCTCTTTTCTCTCTCTCACTCACTCCTCTCCCCCCTCTCTCTCTCTCTCTCTCTCTCTCACTTGGCTGCCAGACACACTATACACTCGCGTGGTTTCACCTCGTCGATGTCGATGAGTTTTTTTCCGTAAAAATTCAGCAACGGCGGCGGCGGCGGCGGTGGCGGCAGCAGTCACGGCATATACGTACACACACGGCATCGATATGAGCGCGCATAAACATTTGGGGCCTGTACCGCGAGAAGGAGGATATTCTCGTGTTTCAGGTCGGAAACAAGGTTGCGACTTGGCTATACACTCGTGCAGTGTATGCGCAAGAGAGAGAGAGAAAGAGGAAGGTGAATTCTCAGCGAATAAAGCGAGAAAGAGAGAGAGAGAGAGAGAGAGAGAGAGAGAGAGAGAGAGAGAGAGAGAGAGAGAGAGAGATGGTACGATGCTGCCGTAGCAAGGGCCCGCCGGATAAGAAAGATAAATACGCGCGCGGGGCCGTGTCTGTATCTGTATGTACGTGTGAGTGTGTGTATGTATAGATATACGTGGAAGTTTTCGCGCGGAGCTATTTCAAAGACGACGAGGCCCATGCTACTCAACAGCGGGAGAGCGGAGCGAGAGCTACTTTATGAAGTGGACCTTCCTCTCTCTCTTACTCTCGGCTCTCGAGTGTAGCTTATTACATTATCATTTTTTTCGACTCGTCATTTTAGCCTCCGCTCTCTCTCTCTCTCTCTCTCTCTCTCTCTCTCTCTCTCTCTCTCTCTCTCTCTCTCTCTCTCCCTTTCTCATGCTCGTCCGCAGCAACAGCGGCTGTGGCAGCGGCAGCTTCGTTATTCCATGGTTTATTTAGTTTTCAGCGGTGGAAATATAATTGGACTCTCGCGCGCTCTCGAGCTCGCAGGAGGAACGACTATCGCAACCAGTAAGGAGAAAGCGAATTTCGCGCTCTCTCTCTCTCTCTCTCTCTCTTGTACACGTGCAGCTCGCGCCTTATCTCACTAATAAATACGCGCGGCTACCGTGTCTCACGACCTGATAATAAATACGCTTAAATAAATAATTGCCACACGAGCATCGCGCGCGCGCGTGTGTGTGTGTCCGTGTGTTGCAGCAGCCGGTATGGTTCTGCAAATATATACATAAAAGTGAGAGATAGAGCCTATGGGAAGGAGCAGGAAGCACAGAGAGAGGCCCGAACAATTACGGAATAATGAAAGGTGGTGGTGGTGTACACGGGGAGAGAGAGAAAAAAAGCGTAAACGCAAGGGAGGTGGTGGGTATAACGAGCGGACGTGTATATACAGAGAGAGAGAGACAGAGAGAGAGAGAGAGAGAGAGAGAGAGAGAGAGAGAGAGAGCTAGAAAGCAATGCATATAGTAGCAGCAGCAGCAGCAGCCTCGTATACGTGCACGGGGAGCAATTAGTTCGCGGGAGAGTGACGATGACGATCGAAAGGGATGATACTGCGTGCCCGGCTATACGTACGTCCCTCATATATGCTACTGTTTTAGAGTGAGAGAGAAAGCAGTTCTTTGATACCGCTGAAGCGTAAGGACGTTTTGGCAGACGCGGACCGACGGACGTTATGGCGCGGCGGAGGGAGCGGAAGAGTTGCGGCAGCAGCAGCAGCATCAGCAGCAGCAGCGGCAGCAGCGGCCGGCCGCCGGTTATGATTCTGATATTATACGGCTGGCCTGCAGAGCGTTACGGAATGTGCACGTGGATGCGCGGGGCCACGAGCTAATTAAACGGGCCCTGAGCCTTCCTCTCTCTCTCTCTCTCTCTCTCTCACTCACTCATTCTCTCTGTGTGTACTACAGTCGCAGCGGGGATATATTAATTAAACCCACCCCCCTCTCTCTCTCTCTCAGTCGCTTGTGTCGGCGAGAGATAGTGCACTTTTCGCCCACGCGCCGCTCCACACACTCTCCTATACGGCGGATCGCAGGAATTATTACTACCCGCGGAATGTCTTGCGGCGGAGAGAGTAGCTGATTGTTATTATCGAGGAATACACGCTGCTGCTGCTGCTGCTGCTGCCGGACCTTTGCTGGCCAGCAGCAACTGTATAATTAAGCCGAATGAGATGCGATTTCGATAAATTTCTCGCCGGTGCAGGAGAGATAAGGTTTTTTCTGCTGTCTCGTCGCCAAGAGGCTTATCGAAGAATGGAGAGCGCCGGGATTATAGTAAATTACAATCAGCTCGCGCGAGTTTCGGTTTCTTTTTTTCTGTTCTCGCGCAGTGGATATGGCGGATGCTCGCGAGAGACGGGCCGATCTCGGAATCGTGCTGCACGCCGGAATGTTTTCGGCGACACTTTTTGTCCGGTGGTATACATATATATATATATATATATATATAAGTGATTCGGTGCAGAGATCTTTTGGCCTCGGACGGTGCGGAGGGTTATATGGTTAATTAGCGCTTGATGGGACGGTTATAGGGTTGTTCGCGGCTGGCCGCAGCTCGACTGTGTTTAATAGTGATCGCTGTAGCAGCGGAGTCCTGCGCATCTCGCTTTTTCTTATCGTTCAAATGACGTGTGCCAGGCTATTTCGATATGTAGCGCAACATTGCCGAGGAATGTTAAAAGGTGTGCGACGATCGATTTTTCAGAATATATATAAAATCTCGCTGCGGTTGAATTTGTACATAATGCTTGTACGGTTCCAAGTTTATCACCTGTAACCAATGTAATCAATTCTTTGTTTCAATATCCTCGTCTTTTATTGCAAAAAGCTTCACTGTATATGCACGCCGAACCAACGTAACCTGTTACAACGTTTATAAGATCTCGGTAATTAACAGCGCGATCCGTAAATGGCGCTTATACTCTCTCTCTCCCTCTCGCAACTGCAGCTTCTTTGGGCATCCCGCGCAATAAAAGCACGAGAGAAGAGACCCATAATGGCATCTCGCCATCTCCATTTAATCGCACGGCCATTTCCATCAGCGCGCGCGCGGCTAAGTACAAGAGCTGCTGCCGTAGTCTATAGCTCTTATAAATCGTGCGTGGCTGGTCTCGCGAAGTGCGCGCGTTTCAACATCTCAATTCCCCCCATGCTCTCTCTCAATGTGTACGTGTGTGTATGTGTACATGCCGATACACGCACGGCGGACCAACTTTCTAACGCGACACACAAGTTCTCCTCCTCTTTGCAGTGCGAGGCTGTTGCTGCTGCTGCTGTTGCAGAAGGAGTCAAGCGGCGATCGGCGCGTTGTCGCACCGCAAGGGGTAAGCCCGCAGCAGCAGCAGCAGCAACCTCGTATAATACACTTATACACGTAGGAGAAGAGAGAGAGAGAGAGAGAGAGAGAGAGAGAGAGAGAGATAGAGCCAAAGCGTCATATCCGCGAGTTTCGCGCCTACCGCTGGGCGATCCGCCGCCGCCGCCGCCGCCGCTCTTATATAGACGTCAGATTTTCAAAGTTATAAAGGTTATAACGGCCGGACGCGCGGGTAGTTGAGAGGGAGAGAGAGAGGAGACTGTTGTAAAAAGTCGGCTTCCTTTGATTGGCCGGTCACTCCACCACGTACTACACGTACACCATCGGACCCCATAACGCGCGTCGATACGTATATGCACTCACTACCCGTGTGCATGTATTCGTGTCTATGGTTCGCCTCGTAAATACCGCGGCAGATTGAGAGAGCGACTCTTCTCTCTCTCTCTTTCTCTCTTTCTGTCTCTCCTTTTTTATATAAATTAGCTGCTGCGCATCTTTCGTGTCCGTGTGCGACTTCACACACAAGAGGTAGGAGAGAAATAAAAAGAAAAGTAACACACACGGGACTTTGTAGGTTCGTTCTCTCCTTTTTTTTGTATATACTCACTGCTTTCATGTCTTTGTGCGCGCTGCGGCGACGTCACCCGCGCGCTGCTTCTCTTCCTCTCTCTATTTTTCTCTTTTTCTCTCGCTCGCACATTATAACATTTTGTGACCTATGCTCATCACACGCGCGCACCTTTAATTACGCCACCAATATACAAGATGTGACTGCGTGCGCAGGACTAGGACAGAGCGTAAACGTGTATATATGTTTTTGGACCTTTTTCTATATAGGTATGCGAGTTCGGTCTGCGTCGCTTCTCGCAGATATTTAACGATTTACTCAAACACTTGGCCTTGTTACACAAACATGTACGCACTGTCAAACTACCATATATATGTTATATTATATATTTTCTATAGTCAAATTTGCAAATAGTTTATCGAACATTGAATTGTCATAAGCATAACAATTTTCATCCAATCTTTCTGCATCTTTTAATTTATATTCATCTGACAGTTAGTATAATATATGTTTCCAAACATCCTATATATTTAGGATACCCGCAATAACTACTTTTCCCCGCGAGCAACCAAATTTTCCGTGCCTTTTGCTGTGGCGTGATTCACAGTAGTGAGAAAGCAACGAGAGCTATATTCAAGCATACCTTCGAAGTTGGCATCGGTGCCGCCGAGTTTGCCGAAGGCCGCGAGGCTCCAGAATAGCGCGGCGTTGATCGGCGCCACGTTCGGGTGCGGGTGATGAAACATCGACATCCTACTGCGGCTCCTCCTTTCCTCTCGCTATATACGCTTATTATATATTGCAGACGAACGATATATATATACACGACACTCTGTGGGGCGCCCAACTACGTGCTGCTGGTGGAGCTGGCGCTGCGCGAGACGCAGGAACTATACGTGGCCGCTCGCGCGCCATCCAAATTCGAAACTGAACCGACTGCGGGGACGAAGGGACGTGTTGGCCTGCAGTTTCACTCTCTCTCTCTCTCTCTCTCTCTCACACACACACAGTCACAGACACAGACAGACACACAACTCGGACGGCGTGTCAGACCCACCGAGAGTCACACTCTGCTGTGAGAGGGGACAGAGAGAGAGACGGAGTTATGTGTATGTTTGTGTGTGTATAGTGGCTGTGCATCCGCACCCTTCTTTGCCAGCCTGAATCATCCCCTAAATCGAGAAGCGACTTTTCTCTCTCCCTCTCTCTCGCTCTCAGCAGTCTCTGTGCGACAGTAAGTGTGCGCGACCAAGTGAGCGATATACCTTTTACGAAAAGATTGTTGCAGCTACACGAAAGACATCGCTTTGACACGCCGATTTCTATATATATTTATTTTTATTTAGTCGATAAATACATGTGCATGCTGCGAAATGCAACGAGCTTTTTCTGCAATACAACATAAAAATGTATTTTTAGTCAACATTTTTGGCGTTCGTATTTCAACTCTAAATGATTAATTGTTACTCAGTTTTTATGCTAAAAAATAACAAGCAATGTAAATATAAACGATATTATTTCCATTGTTTAATCTACTCGAGCATTGAGCTCATGTTTTTTTTTTCAATTCCAAAAGTACTTGTATAATGGTAAAATGTGCTTATACGTTTAAACTCGAACAGAAATGCTAACAAATATTATTCGTTTTAACATGAAAGTATTTGTCTTTGTAGTACGAACGTAATTAAAAATAAAAACTTGAATAAAAAAATTCATTGCGCCCATTGGTGTAGTTATCTATCATCCCCCTTTTTTTTGCCAAAAATTCAAAGGCTTTTATTACTCGTTTAACACCGAAAGTATTTATCAGCCAACATCTTGAATAGGAGCGAATGACGCTCTTTTTTTTCATCCCGACTGTGGGCCGATAACGCGGGAACGAGATGAAAAGCCAGAAGCTCATCAATCACGGTGCGCAGCGGTCGAGCCTCTGCGGTATATAAAGATTTCGAGCCATTTGTTGCGCCCGCGAGCGCGCGAAATACTTGACGTTTCAGTTTTGTCCTCGCTTTTATAACTATATGCGCATCGAAAATGAGACACTGTATGTATATACGACACGTCGCATTATTGCCCGCCTCTCGTGGCAGTTTCAAATACTACCTTCACGAGTCTAGAAAAAGTCAAATACACATTAAAGCATTTTGCACAATTTTCACATCGCAATAATATTCAAGAATGCCAGCTAAAGAATTTACCAAGTATTTTTGAAAATAATCACCTTTGCACACAATAAACATCTTAAACAAAATTTTTTCTCAATGGAACAAAACGCGCGCGGGCAAACTCCCCGAACTCAAATGTTTATCCGATAGAGTCGAAAAATAAGTGTAACGACCATACACATATAGAGATCCTTGCACAAAAGAAGAGAAAGAGACAGAAAGAGAGAGGGAGGGAGAGAGAGAGAGAGAGAGAAAATCAGCATAAGCAGGAGGAGCAACATCTGCCTGTTAGTGTGCGTTTAGTGTGTCGAGTAAGTAGATCCTGTGAAATGACGAACCCCCTGATTATCCGTAAACGAGGAGCCACTAACTCTGGCCGTCAGCATCGGAGACTTGACTTCTCTCTCTCTCTCTCTCTCTCTCTCTCTCTCACTGACTTCTGACGTCGCCACAAAAGAGACCTCCTCTATATCCGTTTCTGCCCTATACAGATTAGTAAATTCCCTCTCTCTTTCTCTCTCTCGCATACTGGCCACGCACTGAATGGCACTGACACACGGACACGCTCTCTGACGTTTAATACCTCGGATTCGCCCGGATGGCTAAGAGAAAGAGAGAGAGAGAGAGAGAGAGAGAGAGAGAGAGAGAGTTCGGCCCTAAGCTCTCTATCGCATACACAATGAACCTTTATGCGCTTATGTATATTATGCGCGTGTAAAAAAAAGTAGAGAGAGAGATAGAGGAGGATCGATATAAAAAAGGAATTAACGATAATTTTCACGAAATGTGAGTGCGTAGTGTATATTGTGCGCGCGCGGCTATATAGCGAGATGTCAACGAACAACTGTATAGCGCGATCTTTGTGCATTACGCTGTATACACACACAGGCTTTCTCTCTCTCTCTCTCTCTCTCTCTCTCTCTCTCTCTCTCTTTTCTTGTCCCCCCTGTGCGAAGCATAGAACTGTGCCTAATCGTGCTAATACAGATGTCAGCGAGAGAGAGGCAGTTTGCGACACTTTGCTACCGTCGACGTTCGTGTATATATATATATGCGTGTATATACAGCTGGCAGTTGTTGGGCGAACTTGTTTCTCTCTCTTTCTCTCTTGCTCTGTCTATTGCTCTGCTTTTTTCGGTCTTAATTGACGAGGTATAGAACGGCGTGAAAGGAACGTTTTATTGGTGTACGTCGGGGATGGATATAAGTTTATCGGACGGTTATTAGTTTTTTTTCGGCAACGACCGATCTATTAGGACGTGAGGTTATATCGTACAGTTTGGCGGTGGTGTTTATTGGTGCGTTTGGGGGTAGATAGTCATTCAGGGATGTAGATTTCTCAGGATTTCCAAATGGATTTTCCAGATTTGTCTCTCTAAACTACACTAATTCAATATATTTTCACATTCAATTTTTATAATCAAATCATTGTTCTTTTGTTCAATGAAAGAAAGAAAATATCATTTATTTGTGCAGGGGAGAAGCAAAGTTTTTGGCTTAGCCAAAGCTTCGATCGTGCGGACAATAAAAGATTTGTATTTCACGAGCAAACTCTCAAATATATATAGAGCGTTCTTTCCGCGTAACTGTGCAGTCGACGCGAGCATAAATCCAATTCAAATGACCCGCAAAGTGAATCGTCAAAGCCGCCCAAATCGTCATTTCCACTTTCCAATTTACAGCCGGTCATAAAACTGCCCAAATGTACATGTCCTATCAGCGCGTATAAACAAAGTGCGCACAAAACCGACACCAAAAACTCCCAGCAGTGCTCAGATTCCGCACTCCCTTCAAAGAGAGAGAGTGAGAGAGAGAGAGAGAGAGAGAGAGAGAGAGAGAGATAAAAAACGAAAAAAGGAAAGTACGGTAGGTAGTTGGAATCGATGGAGCTTAAACGGTGCGTCGGGTGGTGTATGCACAAAGAGTCGCGTTCGATCCTCGCTTTCTTATTTATGCGCATTATAAAACACATCGAGGCTAACGCGTCGACAGACATATGCAGGCTTTGCGCTTCCACACACACACACACATACACACGCACACATACACGTACGTAAGTGATATATACGCTCGCATAAGTGTGAGCGCAAGGATATTACAATGATACGCGAGCGGCGAGCGAGCGGGGGTATATCGCTTGGTTTTGTCCGAGGGCAGCGTAGCGCGCTGGAATTCGCTGTCGGCCGCTGCCGCTGCAGTTCAGTCATGCGGGATTTTGCACACACGTCGGCGGTGAGCGAGAGAGAGAGAGAGGGGGAGAGCGAGATACCGGGGTTGCGGCGCGGCAGATATGCTTATCCCGTATTCTCGAGCCTCGCACCATGCAGTCACCCCCGTGTACACGTCGTCTTTGTTGTTGCGATGCCGACTACCCGCAAGTCCGGCGGCCCGTTAAAATATGTACTTGCTGGTAAATAAGGAGCCGATAGCGCCGAGGCTTCCTCTCTATATGTTGCAGGCTTCCTTTCTTGGCTATATGGTATTTAAACGATGCTGCGGGCAGAGCAAAGAACGAAACTTTTTGGAGGGGGAAGTGGCCCCGAGAATCTATGACCGAGACCGAGTTTTCGTTCGGTATAGGTGACGCGCGTCGATGAGTTCAAATGGGAACAGAAAATGCGTGTCGGTGCAGCGGGGTTCACACCTCTCTCATCGTCGCGCTCGACGTAGTACCAAAACAAATAAAGCTCCCAGTCATATTTAATATCAATCATTACGAAAATCCACATCTCAGCGTTGTTGTATCTCCGGTATATACATATAGGGCGACACACACTGCACACCTCGTTTACCAAAACGTGTATATACAGCTCTCATTAAAAAGCTCACGCAGGCGGGGAAAGGCTGCGCCGCGCAACAGAGCGCGATCTCACAAAGAAAATAACACACGTGAACGATTAATCACGCGAACTGTAGAAAATCACGTGAATATATATATATATATACACGTATGCGGACACATGTGGAACGAGTTTGTCGAGAGAGTGAGAGAGAGCGAATTGGTTTAGAAAAATTTTGATTTACGTTCTCTCTCCCGAGCGATTTGTCGGCACGCATCTCTCCACACACACACACACACACACACACAGGTTTTGGAGAGAGGCGAGTTTCAAAGGTTACGCACATATAATATGGGAAGCTGCGCATTATACCTGGAGCTTGTACATATACACAGAGTGAGAAAGAGAGATAGAGTGAGCAAGAGAGAGAGAGAGAGAGAGAGAGAGAGAGAGAGAGAGAGAGAGAGAGAGAGAGAGAGAGAGTCGAAGCAGCAGCGAGCCAAAAGAGCAACAACGATGGAGGGGAGCTAAGAAGAAGGACTGCAGAGCGAGTCGCCCCACTCGTACCGTCCACAAAGAAAGAGAGAGGTGCAGAGAAGAGAGAGAGAGAGAGGGAGAGAGACAGATCCTTTTCAGAGCGAGGCAGTAGCAAAAGGCTCTGCGGAGTATAGTCGGATTATACAGTCAAAAGTCATAGTTCGAATTTGTCGGTCCATTGACTCTCTCGGCTCCGCTTTTAAAAAGGCTTCCGGTTTTCAGAGAACACCTGCCCGTCACTGCACTATTCTCTCTCTCTCTCTCTCTCTCTTTCTCATACACATTCGTTTCGTGCGACCGATGCCATTTTAGCTCGAACTATGTATACGGTTTACGTTTAGTACCGCTGCCGCGGCTAATCACATTCGAATTGACCGACAGCTAAGCTCGGCTTCTGGTTCGCAGCTCGCTCGCGTATACCGGCGTTCGATGATTAATTCACTAATTTCAACAATGCAACTATTAATGGCAACGTGTCATGTGCCGGGAATACCTTGACCGTTTGCGCTTTTATGACTCATCGGCGTGCAGCAGCGCGATACCACCCCGTCGATCTGTGAATCTTATAATTTCGTGTCGACCTTCCCATAATTTGAAACTTTGCGTGTCACTCATATCTTGTTTTTTTTTTTTTTTTTTGTAATGTTCTGTGAACGTAGAGAGTATAATTTCTGCTTGGACAAACAGACACTGGGACAGATTACTTGTAGAAAGTTTGGGTTTCTTTCAGTTCTCCGTGGTTTTATGAATGGCCGTAGTTCGCCACAACTCAATCTGCTAGTCGTTAAAGATTTTTTAGCTCGGATATTCTTTTGTTATTTCAGCTGGTGCAGCACGAAGTCTTGGTGAAAGGAAAATGGTATTCAAAGTTTTACGATGCGAGTTGAAAAAAGTTAGATTTTCTTCAACAAGTATTATTGTTTTCAATAAGCGCACCAAATCATCAGATGTCAAATAAAATAAAAATTTTTTTTTAGAAATGTATATAAATAAACTTTGTTTTCGACAGACACCGGACTAGCCTGGCAAAAACGTAAAGGCCAATAGTCGCAGTCTTAAGTATCGTACAAAAGAGTAATCCTGCCGACTATATAGTTGGTCGGTAAAAAATTATCGCCGAGCTAGAGGGTCTCTGTCGTCGACTGCTCGCACAATATCAGGCTCTCGAGGCAGCATAAAGAGAGCCATGGCTGCCTGCGCGCGGCGCAGCTCCTCCGCGAGCAAATTCCCAGCACTTGCCAGCTATATAGCAGAAGCAAAGGGCTGCGGATAATAACAATAAAGACACCGAGCTCCCGCTCAAGATATTAGTTAGCGCCGTGCACATCGCCCTTCTTCTTTTTCCCCTTTGGCGCGCACTCGACGCGGTGGAGATGCTCTCGCGGAGAGGTACGGCACGGCTAATCGTTTGATAACGAAAGAGTGGATTATAAACGTAGCAAGACAATGCCAGAAAGCGAGAGAGCGAAAGAGAGAGAGAGAGAGGGAGGGAGAGAAAGCGCGAGGTGATAATTCATTGGCGGCGCGGAATCCGATTGAACTTTCCGATTCGAATCGAGAGCCGCTATTCACAGCTCGCTGGCGCGCGCACTCGGCAGTTACATTGAATTCGTCGTTGAAATCTCTTACGGGGGAGTTTGGCGCTTGTGGTTGGTGGCGGCGCTGGCTGCTCCTTTTGTGTGTGCCCAACCCTCGCGTACGCTCGCTCCGGAAATGGCCTTTTATCGGAGCTGTTGCTCGCTCTCCGCGCGCTTTTATTAGTTCGGATTAATTTCTCTGTGTGCTGTAGGCACGACGTGTGTGCCTCTGTTTAAAAATGACCATTTCGGCGACGATGCGCGGCTGCAGTTTAGCCCTTTATATTTCCTATATACGATGACTCGGAAAGTTAGTTGCCGAGGCTGCATTCGAATAGTTTGACAATAGGAGAATCATTTTATAAATAGTAATCGAGTATTGGGATATGCATGATATACCGAGCTCTGCACATCGTGTAATTTACGATTGCGTTCGAATTTTTGGTTTTCAAATATTTCAACGTACATCGTTTATATACGTATAGCTATACGAGCAATCTAATTATGCGTTGAGATATTTTAGATTTTTAAGGCGTGTATATATCGAGCCAAGCCCCACGATAAGGTCTATAGTAGTTAAATAACCGATGTTAAAAGCAATAGCGCGTAAAAATTAATAATCAGCATAAAACATAGAGCGCGATTCGGTGCTCTCCGCGGCTGCATATTCCATATATACATATATATATACATGCGCGAGAGGTATACGAACCATGCTTCATGATACTCAATATATACTAAGCCGCTCGCGGGTGATCGTTAATCCTTTATATTTATCTCGGGCTATACGCGCGCGTATGTGTGTGTGTGTGTGTGTACCGCGCGAGTGCGGCTCTGATTATGACTATGCTTACATTTACCTTCTTATACGTAAACTAAAAACTTGTTATAACTCGAGGGGGCCGAGGGAGATCGTTATATAAAAAAGCTTGTAACGCCGCGCCGATTTTCGTTCGCGAAATCTCAAATTAATTACCCCGCGCAACAAGAAGTGCATATATGCAGTATCCCTGCATATACAGCTTGTTTCGGAATTCGTTTCGTCTCGCACGTGTGTATGTGTATACATATGTATATGTACGCGTATACGGCGTATCGAGCGATTCGAATTCCAGGATATGAAACTTTATATTTTGAAATTCACCTGCACACGAGATATAAAACGATATTCAGTTTCTTTAATTAAATTTTATGCCGATCACACGCCAAACCGGGACGGGGGAAGTTCCTCAATTAGTACCTACATTTTCTTCCGCAGATAAAAAAAAAAGAATCCGTGGCGTTACATCGAAAAAAAAAGTTAAATAAAAATAAAAACAAGAAAAGAGCTAATAATAAAAACACGCATATTCCGGAAAACATCAAGCGTCCATATATGCTAAGGAAACTCATTACGTCTTATACGCGACTGCTGCAACGATCCGCCAAAGTCGAGTAAAGAAAAAAGATATATATATATACGCGAAAGATATTTATCTTGGAGCGCGTATAAAACGCGGACCGGAAAATTAACAGACGAGCTTGAGAGCACAGTATATTTTAATATCGGGCCAATAGAGTCGTTTTTCATTTGCGGCCAGGACAGCGGTTCGGGGGCTAAACCCTAAAAAGTACCACGCAACCGAAGCTGCCGCTGCACCTAATCGACGCCACTAAAACTGCAGCCGAATGCCGCGCGTGCGCACGTGCTCACGGCTCGATCGTAAATCAACTTACGACGCGAGAGAGCGCGAGCGTAAATAAAAAAAAAAAGAAGAAGGAAGAAGATGAGCCGCTGCTGTCGCTGCTGCTGCCGCCGCCGCCAACGCCGTCCGACTAATGGGAACGAGTAAAAGGCTGCTCAAGCTTCGTCGGCGCGATGTTGTATATAAGGGGAAGGGAAAAGTGCGGTACGCGCTCGTATACGCAGGAGTATAGCGAGGGGAATATATTCCTGCTAATAAGGCAAAAAGTGCCAGGGCGGAGAGTTTGATGTGGAAAAAATTGTTTTTCGAGGAGAATTATGTTGCTTTGCGCGAGGGAATCTTCTATACAGGTATAGAGAAGGCGATGAAGGTTCTTATATATATACCTTAGCGCGTTGTTCTGTTTTGCCGATGGGGTAGGTCTGGCATAAACGGTAGTTTATTGAGACTACATTGTCTGAATCAATATTTTTAGTGAAAAAGAATTTCACACCCTTTTCAAGATCTGTAGATGAAAGATGAACAAGCCGGCTCTTGGAATTACAACTCGAAAGTCAGAAAAAAAAACTACGCTTGTATCCTAGTTTTCTTTTAAAGTATTCTCCGTATAAAGGATTTCAGAAATCTGGATGCGATAAATAAATTTTAAATGAATTGGCATGATTAAAATGTTTACGTAATAATTTTGAAGCAATAACGAACGATTTGCGTTTTGAATTCATGTACATTGCATGAAGCTATAAATTTTATCAGGCGCGACGCTTTTGTAATTACAGTTGAAATAATTTTGTAGCCAATATCCACGAATTTTTTCGTTTGACGCGTCGACAAATTCCGATGCATTTCAATCTGAATTAATGGCATTTTACACCTTATCAATAACGAAAATTGTTAGTTTCCTGGAAATAGTTTCAATTCAATCAAGCGCCGCAACGCGAAACACGAATCCATAGCAACTTGTACGCTACTGCGCAATTCGTTTGAAATGTGTCAAACAAATATTTAGTATCTAATCGAACCCATCATTATACTCCGCATTGCAAATTCCTCTGGTTGTCATGTCAAGAGAGAGTGAAATCCTAAATCCAAACTAAAAAGTTTCGAAAAGCAAACGTAAACCAATCACTCGCTTGCGCGCAAAGTATCTCAGCATCTCGCAAAAAAAAAAGAAAAAGAAAGAAGCGCGCAAATATCACTTTTACCTCTCGTCTCCACTTACACACACACACACATATACGCATACGCATACTCTTTATTCCCCCGTCGTCCTCTACGATTTCGTCTAAATTCGCGAATAAAAGTTTACACCGCACGCAGAGAGAGAGAGAGAGATAGAGAGAGAGAGAGCCTCGAGGGTTAAAGTGCGCCGCGCGCGCTCGAGCGTACGATCATAAAATCGGGATTCAATATCGCGCACGAATAAAGAGAGAGAGACAGAGGCAGGCAGGCAGCAGACACAGCGTAGGCGTCATGTATGACACGCGGATGTCAAGGGGCGCGAAGGAAGCACAGTTGCACGAACACACACTCACACATGCACACACACATACACACATACGCATACACGCGTAGCATGAGAGTATACACGCATATTATAGAGAGGGAGAGAGAGAGAAGGAGAGAGCGAGACAGAGAGAGAGTCGTTGATGCTGCACGTCGGCACACTGTTGCAGCCACCGCTGCTGCCGAGGCATCCGAGCACATCGCGAACGAGGAAGAGACGAAAGAGAGAGAGAGAGAGAGGGAGAGAGAAAGAGTGAGAGAGGCGGCATAGGTAGTTTGACACGCTCGTAAAAGACGGGCATTTTAATACAATTTACAAGAAAGTATAAAGCCGAGGAGAGCGAGACTGAGAGAGAGAGAGAGAGGGAGAGAGAGAGAAGGGAAGAGCGGGGCTGTTGGAGGAGCAGCTCTGAAATCGGGACGTTTTTCACTTTGAGTACGGGACCGAGGAGAAGATGTGCCACCGAGTCCCTCTGTCTTTCTCTCCTCTTTCCCTCTCTCAGTGGACGCTGCGCGCTAATAAAACCAAAGTTTAAGAGCTTTCAGAAACTCCGGCCTCTGATATCTATAAAGACGACGATAATAAAATGATAAAGGAAGCCGAGCCGAAAATTAGAATTGCTTTTACTAAAGACTTTACGATGATAATCTTTTAGCCGGCCTTAGTAGTCCTTCTCTCTCTCTCTCTCTCTCGCTGCACTTGTATACGATATATACATACACACAGACAAGAGGTCTCTTGAAAATTTCTCATATATAGCCACCGCGCCGTCGTGGCGATGGAAGCGAAGCTATACAACAAGAGGGAGGGGAGAAAAATCTTCCCGAGTATAGCCGCGAGGACATCGACATCGTGTGTACGTATATGTGTACAAGCGCGAGAGAGAACTGCAGAGAGAAAGAGAGAGAGAGAGAGAGAGAGAGAGAGAGACAGAAGCGTCGCATGCACGTACACGTATACCGCGTATATACTATAGTGCGCTCCCGATGTTAGAGGTGACGGCGATATTTTATAAATTTTACGAGGCAGACGTCCCGGGCGCGCGTAGATCGAAAAGGGTGAGGAGGTGAACAGCTTGGTCGATGAGCTGCAGCAGCGGCAATGGCTCAGCTACTTCTTGTTCTTCCAGGACGCGTGATGCCAGCTATGGAGAAGGGAGCGAGAGTCTCGAGTGCAGAGACGCGCCAACAGCGCTCCACTCTCTAATTGCCGCTTATTAAAAAGCTGCTCGTCCGACGTGCGTATATATATATATAGGTAGAGCGAGAGTGGGAGGGGGGAAGAGGAACAATCAAAGGAAAAGAGAGTGTCTCTTAATCTCGAGGCAATTTCCTGTTGCTGCCACTGCGCAGGGAGAGAGAGAGAGATTTTGCGTAGCCCAGCACGGCGCGTGTCTCGAGCGGGCGAAATTTCGCACAGAGAGACCGATGAGGGAGTAGTTATCGACAGCTGATGGAAAGGCTCGTGAGCGCGCGCGTGCAGTGTGGCAGAGTATATACGGAGTATGTGGGTCCGCCACCACCACCACCACCACTGCCGCCGCCGCCGCGTATCCGATCAGCCGTTTGAATTTAATTAATTATCCGAGGGGATAATTGAACTTTCGGGTCGCGCGCGCACGCACGCACTCTTGCATCAGAGAGAGAGAGAGGAGTGAGATAGAGACGAGGGATGCAAGTGGGTCCCGCGAGCGATTAACGCGAAGCGTAATTCGAAGCGATAATATTGGAGCGAGAACGAGTGCGAGTAGCGCGAGTCCTGTGTTATCCGATAGATATACACACGCTCTCTCTCTCCCTCTCTCTCTCTCTCCCATTGCCAGTGGCTAAATAAACAAATTGTGTGTATGTGTAGGTATGTGTATCCTGCTGCTCTTTTTGCTCCTCGTTATAAAGTTTGGCCTCGAGGTTCAGTTGTGCGAGCTAATCGAGACTATTGTTGCATAATTTAATTGTGTGTAAGGTAAGACACGAAGGAATTTTTGGCATATCGGAGTTATCCTGCGGAACGGAAGATTTTAGGAACTCGAAAACACATTCGTTCACGAAGCAGCATATAATATTAACTTATGCGTGCAGCATAACACTGCTTAAGCTCGCTCGCTTTCGAGGTTCAACGAGCAAGACAAATTTTTAATGACCCCACATAAAGTCGCAGCGGCGCGGTTACACGAGACGAGAGAGAGAGAGAGAGAGACGCACTTCAGTACGTAATTCACTCTTATGCGCGTGTAAAAACATTTATATATACATGTATTTAAGGTTTAGAGGGGAATTTCGCGGACATTGCACGAGAGGGACTCTCGGTAGTTCGTTTATACCGGTTCTGCAGTCGCGGTCGCCGCCGATAACGCAGCAGTCAGCCTCGTATCGTTATGACTCTTATAACAGTTCAACTATCAGCGGACCACACGCGCGGCATGCACGCGTGCATCGACTAATTTACTCGGATTTTTATATATATATATATATATATATGTATATGTACAAGATCATCGATTCCCAGATATTTATGGACGCACTGCCTTACTCAAAGACGTTCGAGTTCATTAGCTACAAGGGAATATCGTGGCCCGCGCGGCAGTTAATGAATTGTAAATTCAATTATATCCATCCGGGGGCTTCCTTTTTTTCACGAGTGTATATATAGTTAACGAACCATTATTCGAGCCCGAATCGTTCGCGATTTCTATCGCGTTATACCTCGCGTATTAAATGCCGTTTGTTTATGCGTTTGCATTTGAGACAGACGCGGCGGAGCTTCGGATCGGTTCAAGTGCTACAAGGAGTGTAATACTCGTGATGCCGTTATATTGTTTACAACTTTTTAATGACTTCTCGATAAATTCCTGGACTGGGCGCAGTAATTCGCAGTTGTAGAGCTTGTATAATTATTTTAATGAAATCCTTGGCTTATTTCGTCTTTTTCTTATAGTGTTATAGGCATTTATATTGATTTTAGATATAGAGTCGAATCGATTTGAATTTGTATCTAAAAGTAGCAGTGATTTTTTTTCTCCTGTGATTTGCTAATAGAGTAAGAAGTATTTATTTCACGATCTGCTTGAAAATATTTTGATTTTATCTTGACATAGGTATAGCATATCGATAATATCTCATAGCGCAATTATAAATTCTTCAAATATTTCAAAGTGAAGGTATTTTATCTTTCGAATAATCTTTTTCTTATTCACTTAAAAAAAAAGAAAACGATAACGATAGCATTTATTAACTTTTCCAACTCAAGCGAGAAACCACAGATATAATTAATCCATCCTAAAAAGCCGAGCACGTCACGCCGATTCATCGAGCCTCTCACAGCGCACAGCAGGAACTTCCCTATACATACATATGCACTAACTTTCGAAGCAGCGTTTAAGCGGCTAATCGATCGTCGAGCGAAAGCCACTTTAACAGGTAGTTTCGTGAAATTAACACATTCTTCTCCGGTCAGCGACGAGATGGGAACGCGCTGCCACACGAGGAAGAGAGAGAGAGAGGGAGAAACGGAGCACGGAGCGGCGACAATCACGGAATAACGCGGCCGGCCCGAAATGTGCGGTCGTCTGCGGTCTCTCTGACTACCTGCATACGTACGTGTATATACACACGTATATATATGTACGCATCTAGCGCACGCTTCCGACTTTAGTGTGTGAGTGTTTATGCCCCCGAGCGCTTCTGCCGCTGCACTTGCAATTATCACTGAATTAATTTGCGCGACCGTGACGAAAATCGACGGAGATACTCTCTCTGTATCTCCCTGCCTGTCTCTTGAATTTGGTTCGGGATTACACGTTCTTTTTCTACTTGAGTAAAGTTTGTTGTTCTTGCATCGAACGGATTCTTATGACGGATAGAAACATAGAGATGTATAGATTTTACATAATACAGAAAAACATCCAAGTTGTACATATTAATTTCAGTCAGTCTGATATCACAGTCAGTAAATAAATGTAAGGAAAAAAAAATCAAACCAATTCCATCGACATCTAATAAAATAAGTACAAGAGAAAGAGAGAGAGAGAGAGAAAGAGAGTATAAGTGATGTATATTTAACCAATATATATTATAAAAATAAAATTGTGTGAGATGCAGAAAATGTCAATTATTGAACTTCATTATACACATTTTTCATTTTATCAGCAAGGATGTTAAACCCCCTTTTTTACACCTCAATCCAATCGACAATTGGCAGGAACAGAGAGTGTTAATTGAATACCAGAGTTGAGCGGTGACGTCAATCGGTGCAGTCTTAATTATTATGAATTTAGCCAATTTCAAAGATATCCGAAGAATTCAAAAGCACTGCAGATAAGAAGCGTACAGAATAAATATAGATAATGTCAAGACTGAATTAGCCGCAGGAAGAAAAAGGGGAGTGTGCGACTGGTGGGGGGAAAAAAAGTCTGAAAAATAACGAGTTGATCGGTAGCGGATCGAGGAGTACAGAACTGCGCCGATACATAAATTGCTCGATGGTGGGCAGCAGCAGCAGCAGCAGCAGCAGCAGCAGCAGCAGCAGCAGCAGCAGTCGGAGCAATCGGAGCAATCGTGCGTGGCAGGAAAAAGCGGTGATGTGGGCATGGGACAATTAATAATTCGAAGGACACCGCTGCTAAGCAATTTGTCGGCGCGGAATTCCGCGGTCCACTTTTTGACTGACCGGTTATAAAGTCCTCTTCTTCGTCCCTCTCTCTCTCTCTCTCTCTCTCTCTCTCTCTCTCTCTCTCGCTCTCTCTCTCCTCTGCGCGTATTTCACTTCTTGCGCTCGCGCACGTGCGAGTAAGTTTGCGCGCCTTTAAACGTCGCTCAATGATCGGCCGCCGCACTCTACAACACGCTGCGCACAAGTCGGACGAGGGCGAAAATTGGATTTGGTTTTGCCGCTCCGAGAAAAAGGTATGTATCGCGAATTGTCGGAGTATGCGAAGCTGAGCTTGAGTTGGCTTTAAAGAGACTGCGACGACTGCACTCGAGCCTTGTACTCTTTATCGCGTTATTGTGCTTATGGTAATTTTATAGGATAACGTGTATACAGACGGTTTTTCGGTGGGTGTATATAGGTATATGTACGTCGGAATGCGGAAATTACCGGCTACTTTATTTCCTATTATATCGAGTGCTTGCTTTTTTATTGCAGGTCGCTGTTGCTGCGAATGGAAGCTTTGCATGTACTTGTTTTATTGTACAATGGGATGAGCTAAGTTTACATTGGCAATAAAATCGGATGGGTTAGAGTAATCCTTTTCAGGTAATAATCGTATCTTTACCAAAGGGTCAGTCATAAAATACGCACAGATTCTATTTTAGTTTTATATTTTAGGGATCGGACTGTATACGATATTCGCAAAAGGTGATAAACGTGATTATTTTTAGAAGAAGATAATATATAAGCGACTCTTTATTATTGTAATGAAACAATTCTATAGCAGCGAACAGTCGTATATGCTGCCTGCTTAATAAGAAATTCATGCTAAAAGGGAGTGTCAAAAATAAAGACCTTCAAATTTTCAAATACTAATTTTCCATCGCAACTATAGGTAATATAAGATCCACGCTAAGCCAGTACGCGAGCTTTACCAGTACCAAACACCGAAGAGAAAACAGCTCTCGACTCATCTTTATATAGGAACAAGCCTCGAGCAATCAAACAGCACATCTCGGATGATAACATTCGCGCGCAGCTCGCAACTCTGATCGACACGCGCCACGCATCTCTCCTGCAGATATGCAGCGGCCTTATCCTCTCCCCCCCTCACCCTCCGCTCTTCCATTCCGCTCGTATAAATCGCAAGTCAAAGCAACCACTCCTGAACTCGCCGACAGAATATGGCATACTGCACACAAACGTGTGTATATATACACAGAGAGAGATTGAGAGAGAGAGAGAGAGAGAGAGAGAGAGAGAGAGAGAGAGCGGGAAGCGCGTGATTCGCGAAGCGTAGCCGATGTGTATCCATCCGCGTAAAGGTCGGACCCTCACACACATACACATACACACAACAATGGGCAGCGCGCAGCAGCTTGCGAATCGCCGCTATATGCGGAAGCGATAATGGTGTCGCTCACGTTAATTGCATCGGTATGCCGCTGCTACTGCCTACCTCCGCGATATCGAGACACACACACAGAAAGAGAGAGAGAGAGAGAGAGAGAGAGAGATACCGCACTCTATAGCAGCCCTCTGTATATATACAGCCTCGCGCCGTAAAGGGCCACCTTTTGCACTATAGTCGGCCAGTCGCGGCGCATTTTGACTTTTGATCCGTGCACAATATTCGCGTGACCCGCCGCGTACACCTCTCTATAACGATTATGCAACCATCTGTCTGTGTGAGCTTGCCTGTGTGTCCTATGTGTATTTTAACGCTGAGGTTTTTCTCGATCGCTCAGTATTATATATATATATATATATGTATAGGTATGCAATTGGATGCCGAATCCCTTTTTACGGCAGCTCCTGTGTTTGTGAATTCGCGCATATATAGGTATATGGAATATAGCGGCGCGCACGAGTGGAAAGGCCATCAGCTCGCAATCAATTAATATCCCTTAATGAGGACGTGACGTGACCGACGCTCCTCTGTCCTCTACATATATGCCATATAGAGTGAGAGCGTAAGAGAGAGAGGGAGAGAGAGAGAGAGTTTCGCGTGTGATTTATCGAGGATGTAACGCTTGCTCGCGCGTCACACTATATATAAGCGAACCGAGTGCTCGTGTAATCGCGTACGTGTGTGCATGTGTGTGCGTATACGCGTGCGCACGCAGTCCGAAAATTGTATCCTGCACAAGGATTGCTTCCCTTTCCGTATACTCCTTCACCGCGAGCAACAAAAAAACAAGAGGTGTGTATACGCACGTATAAGGTAATAAGCGGAGCGATTAATTTACAGTGTTGTCGATGTCATTTTTCAAGCTCTCTCTCTCTCTCCCGATACGAGCTACAGTGCACGGCGCGAAGTCCCTTTCCGTGTATAATCGGTCGACTATCTGTTATTTTTCGCGGCTGTACAGCCAGCCACACGGCCCTCTTTATTGCATTATATTCTTTGCCCGCGTCTGCGTTGTTTTGCGCTCCGCCTGTATCATATATATATAGTTCTTGTGAATCACAGAGTGTGTGCGTGCAGCGCGCCGTGTGTCGAGCCATTAAAATATCGCGGCAAGTGGTGGAGGTGGCGGAGAGAAGGGGAGAAGGCCCCCGCGGGAACTTTCTCGCACGCCGCGAATTATTACACCTTGGCTACCGCGAAATACTTATTTCCTTATTAATTCTCTCTCGCTCTCGCTCTTTCTGCTGCGAACGGACATGTATATAAGAACGTGGATTTCGGGTCTCCGTCGGACACTCTGTGTGTGTGTCTTATGGGGTTTACGATGGAAATATTAAAATTCGGTGCACTCGACCGTGTGTATTATACGTGCAGACCCCTTTTTGTTTTTTTTTTCTTATTTTTTTTCTGCTTTATTATAGCGTGTCGCGCGATAATTTTTTGAGCTGCTTTGATATACAAGTAGGGGGAGAGGGAACATGGCGGACTACAGGAAAAACTAAATTTTTTTTCGGATTTACGTACACGCGCAAGGATTAATTATTATAACGTATTTCTGAGAATGCGAATTTATAGTATGTTGAAATATTAACGGTTCGACGTATAACGAAGCTCTAACGAAGCGCTAATTTCTCAAAAAATAATTAATTTTGAGTTTTTATATAAAGCTGCAGCTATTACCTACAGTTGCGAGCAAGAAAAGTAACGAGACCAGCTCGTCTCTGCCGCGTATAGAGCAGCTCTGAATACAGGATAAGCGCACTTCCTTCAACCGCTATAGCGCAATCAATTAATAGCCAACTGCAGCGGAGCTCATAGTCGTATAACACAAAAAGCCCCGTCGGGCTTGAAAAAGCCCCTTCTCTCTCTACTGCTCGAGAGTGCACGAAAATTATTAACGACAGGTTAAAGATATGGCGCTAAATAAAGCAAGAAGCATCTGCCTGAAAGAGCATGAAAATCGATGGGGCCCCGTGTCTTTACTCGATTAAGCCTTTTATTATTATTTCTCTCCCCTCTGCCGCCGCCGCTTGCAGCCCGAGCACCGAAGCAACGGCAGCAGCAGCAGCTCGATTCGCAATTGAGAGAGTATTATAACAGCTCGAGCAGTTCCTTTTTTTTTCCCGCCTCAAAGTAATAGGCTTAATAAGACATTAAGATATCTGGTATTTTTTCTCATTAATAATGAAGGGGGCCGAGTACGTCTGTGTGTGTAGTAGCAGTGTGTGTGTGTGAGAAAGAGAGAGAGAGAGAGGGTGAAGCGAAGAAGAGGAAGGAAGCATGGAGGAGCGAGAAGCGAGAGAGAGAGAGAGAGAGAGCGGAGGCGGGCAGGTATGACTGTTGCTGTCATATATAATAACAGCATAAAACAGATACGCGCGAAGCAACCAGCCCACGAATATATTATGTTGCCGCGACTAATTTACGATTATAACGTACGTGTATAACTATCATTGTTGATATACTGCCACGAGGAAAAGAGAGAGGAGGCTATACAGGAGTGAGTGAGCTTTTAAGAGTGAGGGGGAGAGCGGAGAGTGGTAACACGAATGGAGGAGAGAAAAAGGTATAAAAGGCCGAGAGGAGAGCGAGAACCGCGAAAGAGACTGAGAGAGAGAGAGAGAGAGAGAGAGAACTCAAGACGAACGGCTCTCTAGGAATGGCGAACAAGTGAATAAATTTATTCGCTTCTTCAGCAGGATTTCTCCTGCTCCTTTTCTTGTTCCTTTCTCTTCCTTTTTTTTATTTGTTTTACGACCGAAGCTCCTTTTGCTTTTTCAATCGTGGGATATATTGGAGAACCAGTGAATCGCCGTGTGTGTGTACAAAGAGTAATTTTGCGAGCAGCTACCGCTGTTTATTTTCATTTCAAACTGATTTGAAGTTGCAGAAAAAAAAGTATCGCGATTAGTTCCCAAATTATAGTAGCACTAATATAATCGAAAGAGTGTTAAAATCTATTTAAAAGCTATCCTGATGTGGTAACTCGAAAATATCGAAAGCAAAAAGCATGAGACAAGCAATTCACCGGTGCTTAAACTACTGTTGCAGTAGGCCACCTCGCACAGTTATACAGAAATTCCAGTAGCTGGTAGTTTCCAAATTCAGTACTTAAATCGAAAGGCCCCGTCGCGCTTCAGAATCCCAGCAGCAGCAACTCGTACACACACACACACACACACACACACTCACATCGAGAGACGACATAAAGAAACTGAGAAGAGGCGGACAAGCAGACCGGCAAAAAAGTTTGCCTGCACGAAGAAAGAGGGAGAGAGAGAGAGCGAGAGAGAGACGGGAATGGAAGGATAGCCGGACACCTGTTTTTTTTGTGCGCGTATACTCCTGTCGATTGAATGATCGGCAATTGCCGGCGATTCCGAGTCGATTTCATTTGTGCTGCGCGGCGTATAGTGCAGCCAGAGAGAGAAAGAGATGGAGAGAGAGAAAGGAAGAGACCGGTTGCGGAGGATTCGCGCTGCACGGCGGCAAACTTATACGTCGCAAGAAGTCGGAACGAATGGTCGCCGCGGCGTCCTGCAGCGGGCCGCTTGACCGATGACAGTTACATGTCAATACGGCAATGAAAAGTGGCTCTTTCGCCAATGGGGGGGGGG
>UELV01136180.1:0-14628 GCA_900490015.1 Megastigmus stigmatizans | reverse complement strand
GGGGGGAAGGGAAAAAAGCTAAAACATCCGATGGAGACGTTGGCTCTCCCTCTCTCTCTCTCTCTCTCGTTTTACAAGAAACTCGCGATCTGCCGGAAGCTTTGAGCGAAAGCAAAGAAAGGATACGCGCGCTGCACTCCTCGTCCACTGGTCGTCGCGTTCGCCCGTCGTCTTCTCTCTTTCTTTATTTGAGGTTTAAGATTCTACCGCATCACCGCCGAGGCCGTCGGCAACAAGACAATCCCTTTTTCATGAAATTTCGCGTATACGATAATTCAGAAAACTCGATAAATTCAACGACGTTTTGTGTGCTGCACGTGTATAGTGTGCAGGTGGCTCTGCGCTCCTTTTTCTCGCGGTCGTCGACGAGGGCTATGGAAGAGTCGACGAGACACAAAGACGACGACGATTGCGCGGCTATGGGACAGTTTTAAAAATAAATAGCCGGGTATTTAACGCTCTTTAGGATCTCGCGGTAAAAAGAATCGGACTTGTATATAGTGACTTTCGCGGGGAGCGTGCGAGTTGAACTTATAAGGGATCGAGGGATTTTAGCTTCGCTGAAATGGAAGTTTTTCGTACGTCTGCGACTTTATGAAAGTACAGGTCTGCTTGGCATAAACGGTGGAATCTTTGGTATTTCATTCAGCGGTGATTTCATTGAGTTAGTCATATCTATTACTCGAGAGATGTTGGAGAGTAGGGTAGATGTCCCGATTACTGTGCTTTGACCGCTTACTGTGCCCTATCCTATTACATAGGATAAAGTAATTGACGCACAGTAAGTGAACTATTAGGATCTTATGGCAAGTAGACGATGTCCAATAATAGAAGAATAAAATTTTCTTTTCTTAATTGTGTCATTATACGATTTTATATGATTTTGATAAAAGAAATATAGAAAACTATTTAGAAAATAAATTAAAATTAACTAAAATATCTATCAAATTGAAAAGTATTAAAAATTGAAAAAAAGTTAGTGTAATTTAACCAACTTTAGAGGTCGTCTGCTTAATAGGCACAGTAATCGGGGCACCTACCCTATTGGTTTTTAAATGTCAATACTGTAGACTTTGAGAGCATTGATAGTTTTCTTGTAACATGTTTTAATTGTGAGTAGCATATCACAAATGCCCGCTCGCTATGTTCAATTTTATAACGGATTAGCGGTATAATCTTTTACAGTTATTACTCTACTCGAATGAGTTAAATACTTTTTCAAACCAATAAAAGCCAGTTTCTCAATGCATATCATTATAAATCCAGGCGTAGGATGTTTTAGCTGCAACCAAATATAAAACGCGTATAGAATATAGCGATATGCCGTAACAAAGAATCTGCAATTCCAAAATCATAAACGGACAGACTGCCAAGCTCTTAAAATGTGAATTCCGCAACTTCACCTTTATAGCTCCCAGGTCCAAGGAATGCCGCGGCCTCACTCACAACATCAGCAACAACAACTTTGCATCTCGAAATCAACAATTCGCTTTTCGTAAACTTCTACGACAAGAATAACAAAAATATTACGACGCGGAAACTCAAAATTCCCCAAATGAAAACAATATACGATACAATAAAACGAAGGAGTAAGAGGAGGTAGAAGAAGGAAAAAAATCAATTTCAGCAAGTTCGACAATCGGCACTCACTCCGCGCTTAATCTGCCTATAAAACAGCGTTTTACCCATAGGGAGAAAAAGCGACCCTCGCGCGTGAGCAAAATAGGCATGAATCTTGTCTCCTCGCGGGAAAAACCACCTTATCCTCCCCCCCCCTCCCCCCTTACTGTGCGTATAATACAAGGAACAAAACAGATGCTATCCCCTATCAGGGAACGGAGACAGAGGCTGAGAGAGAGAGAGAGAGAGAGAGAGAGAGAGAGAGAGAGAGAAAAGAAACTAGGAGGCGGTGAAAGTTGCGGTCGAGCCGAGAGGAGTGTTTAACAGATTTGAAAAATCAGCAATAACTCGCGCACGGGGTCACTTCACCCTTGGGGAACTTGTGTATATACGAGCTCCGTCCTTCTCTCGCTCTCTGGGTTTTCGGTGGAAATCGGCGGTTGCGCGGGGTGTGTTGTGCGTTGTAAGCACGAGAGAGAGAGAGAGAGGAGGTCGACGGTAACATCATTTTTCATTTTAATGGTGGCCCGAGAACTGCTCCCCTCGTTTATTTGTTTCTCTACACCGCTTGCTCTCTTTTTCTCTCTCTCTCTCACTCGCTCGTCCCTTTTCTCGCGAGAGCGCGATGTTCAAGCTCATACAGCTCCCAATCATCTCTCTCTCTCTCTCTCTCTCTCTCTCTCTCTCTCTCTCTCTTTCGTTCTCTCTTCTTTGGCGAAGAAGAAGAGAGGAGAGGAAGAAGCCAAGAGCCGCGCGCAGCTTCCTTTTATCTCGGCGTGAACGTCTTAATAGCCCTACTGTACCATCTTCTTTCTGCGGCTTGACTCTCTCTCTCTCTCTCTACCCGGGCGCACTCTTGTTGCCTCGGGCGTTCGCGGAAGCCTCCCTCTCTCTTTCTTTATTTACATTTTCTTTTATTTTATTCGAGCTGCCCATCTCGTCTTACCACCGACTAATTGATTCTTCTTCTTCTTCCTCCTTTTTTTTTCTTTATCTTTTGCGCGCAGGGGCGAAAGGAGAGCGGCGGACCACGAACATTTTCTCTCTGTTCCAAGGGCTTTTGTGCATTAGCGGCCGTTTGAGCGCTTTTGATAATGCGAGGCAGAGGGACTCTTGAATGCGGTTAGACGGCGAATAAGAGCGAGAGCCGATGGTTTTACGGTGCAGGGTATAAGGTACTTGCCGCGGCGAGTCATAGCCGTTCTTGCACGGCCGCCGGTGCTTCGTGGAAAAAGGAGTATAGTCGCGAGAGTTTCGCTTTATATACGCTTTACTAGCAATTTGTGGGAAAATTCGTGGTACGAGCTGCGTTTTCGAAAATTACGTCAATTCTGTACAATATTATAATATCAATTGTTAATATATACCACTTATTATATTTCAATATCAAGAAAAGCTTAAAAAACACTCGTCTCTTTGCTTTGATAAAAGGAAGTTATTGCACACATCAACGCATTATCCATCACCGCGCAGCTTCAACACAAAAGACAATATTTTTCCTAAATCAAGAAAACGGAGAAGGACCAAAAGTGAGTTTCCCGCACGAGTCGTGCAGTCTAGAGCTTCGTAAAAAGAGCATTAGCTTAATAAGACGCGCGAGCATTTGGTCTGTGAGGGCATTGGAGCGTGTCGAGAAAACTGTCAGCGATCCGTCGCATCAGCGCACTGACAGTCTCTTCCGCGCTGCAGCAGCAGCAGCAACTATTCCTCCACTTAGTCGACAGTCCGAGCTGTCGTCGTCGCTCCACGAACTACACGCAATCGCGCGTCAACCCAGAAGTACCAGTAGAAGAGGGATCAAAAAAAAAAGAAAAGAAAAAAAGAACAACATCCAAAGCGGAAAGCCAAGATCTCTTTCTCCGCCCCACTGTCAAAACAATGAAAAACTCTCGCTCGCAATACAAACGATCCTGCAATCTTACAAATTAGGGTCTTCTCAACTGTGTGTATTTTCTCTTCTCTTCTCTCTCTCTCTCTCTCTCTCTCTCTCTCTCTCTTTTTGTCGTTCGAGTTCACTCATAATTGCTTCTGTACTGGTGTGTTACACACACCCGTGGAGCTCAATTTACCAGACTCGACACTTTTACTTGTCGGATTACAAGCCGATCGGATTCTTCGCCTCTCTCTCTCTCTCTTTCTCTTTTTTGTCCATACAAAGGAAAACGATGGTATATATGGAGGAGGGAACCGAGAAAAGGGGGTTACAACAATGGCTAGTCGTACACGCGAAAACTTTGATTTATCATTCCTATACCGGCGCGCGCGCGAGCAACGATATACTATTTGTATTGGGAGAGAAGCGAACAAAATGTGCCATAATAGACGGGCCGTGTAGTCCTCCCCTCCCGTGTGTCAGTGTGTGTTCATTTCGGATACTCTCTATCTCTCTCTCTCTCTCTCTCTCTCTCTCTCTCTCTCTGACAAGACCGCGTGTATATATATGGTGTATGGAGAGAGTCGGGGACAAGCGAGATGATCCATTAATTTTCTAATAACACGGGCAATTTCGAAAATTTACTTGGTCATACTCCTCAACATTTCCAGCGGTCGTGGCCTGTCGGCGAGCAGAGCTTTATATGCCGCAGGGGGGAGAGAGCGAACTGTATATTTCACGTTAACTGCTGTGCCATTCGATGAAATTCGACTTTTTCCCTCCTCTTTTGGGTGTTAAGCTATATATATTCGCTTCGGTATGTTTGCGGGATGCGAATAAAAATGAATTTTATTCCGTTCCTACATAGTATTAATTTTTATAGTAAGTAATTTGGATTTTTTAAACCGTGTATATATTAGCTATGATTTTAATGACGCAAAATAAAAATTGAATGAGGTATTTATTTTTTAGATTAATTCACAATTGGTTAATATTTTGTAATATTTTTTTACAGAATTAGATATTATATACATTTATATCAGTCAATTAATTATGCGATAAAAAAAGCATTTAAAATATTTCGTTTTAAATATTTTATAACAAAAGTAATTTAAAACAGACTGCGAGTTTAATTAAACCTTTTTTTTTCAAAAATAAACATTAATTTGTATAGGTAATTGAATACTCTTGTCGACTGCAATGTAAACAGTCATAGAAAACCGTAAAAAATATCGCGGCCAATTTATCACGAGATTTTTTCAGCGTCCCGCAAAGAAATATTTCCATTAATAATCCCAGAAATTTTCAGCTCCATAAATTAAAATATTACTATACGGCGATCTCGTTATTTCTATAAAAAAAAAAGAAGAACAGAGTGGCAAGGATCATAAACAGTCCATCAATCATTGCGATACTCGATCCACACACAACTATCCCCTCGACAAGACAGCGAAAAGCGTTGAAATTACGCGAAATTTTCATACTCGCAAACAAGAATAAAAGGGAGCAGCGGTGTCGAGAAAAAAAGAAAAAAATCAACGCTGCGTGGGGGTCAGCCAGAGATAGAGTGAGAGAGAAAGAGAGAGAATGTGTGGAAACGCGCGCGTCATTTTCGAACGAGCCAATGTGTATGCTACCACTGCGGTATACATTGTTAGCGGTGTGCGTTAGAGAGAGAAAGAGAGAGAGAGAGAGAGAGAGCCGATCCCTCCCCCTTGACAGGGACGTTGTATATTTTTTGGATCGCGATTTAGTGTGATATACGGGCCGGAGGCTTTACGCGTTATACGCCGATCGCACATAAGCGCACCCGTGTGCCCCGGCATTGACATTTATCCCCGCGTGCTTTGCCTCTCTCTCTCTCTCTCTCTCTCTCTCTCTCTCTTACACAGACACTCACACTCTCGCGGATAACGAAATCGACGACTAACGAGAGAAAATAAAAGTTGGTTCGGCGGGTGTACAAGAGAGAAAAAAAAAAGCGCGCGCGCGCGTTAAGCGCCGCCTTCTGTCTTCGTTAATTCTTCAAACTGTCAAATTGAACGAATGGCTTGCGGCTAATTCTGTGCCGCAGTCTTTATTTATGCTTCTACACGACACAGATGTCCGATGTATATAAGTATATATATACGAGGGCCGATAAGTGATTGTTCTAACGGCGGCTTAATATCCCACTTTTCCGGCGACTAATTTCGTCGCGAGCAGCCCGATCGTAAAGTGTATCGGGAGCTGCTTACGAGCGTTCGAGCGAGAGTTAAGACACATTAAAAGTCGCTTTATACCGATATTCCGCACCCTTCTTCTACGGTATATAGGTTATGTGCGACGGTTCGCTTGCACACCTAAAATATATATACGAATGGACCGGGTGCCAAATGATTTGTCGAAAGCTCGGTAAATCACTGCGGGACGGTGGTATTTTTGGGTGTCGTAGTTTGAGGAAAAAGCGATTACGCGCGGGTGTTGGTTGCAAGATGGTATATATATATATATGTGTGTGTGTGTGTGTGTAAAGTGGGGGACAAGAAGGTGCTATTGACGGAGTGGAATTGGCGGGATTACAGGACTGGATGTTACTCTTTTCTCTCTTTTTTTTTTGGATGTCTTTGATGCTTCTTTACAGAGTCATAATATTGTCCAAAAATCTATATTTATAATCGACTCGGAGAGCATTTTATTTTTAGAGATTGGACAATTTTTTTTTGTGGCTTTTGAATTGAACTTTACTTTCAGTCAAAATGAAAGATGAATCAATATTGTAAACATATTTTCCAACGAAGAAGTGAAAATATTTGGATTCGCGTATTAAAAATAAATATAAAATAGCCAAATTCTAGAAAAAAATGCTTTTTAAAAAAGGTTATAGACTAAAATGGTAATTCAAACATGATTTCAATGTATTCTGCCTATCTAAATGATAACATATTTTGTTGTGATTATTTTAAAAAATCGGTATGATCACTAACCCGTAAAAGCTCATATTTATAAGGAGTACATTTTAAAACCAGATTTGTCTGTTATGATTTTTCATTCTTTTTTGACTTTTTCCTTTAAATGTATATCTAATTACACTGAGATACATACTGTATGATTTACTTAGCCCAAATGACATATTTATTAACAGTTAATTATAAATATTCTCTTGGATATAGTTTTCCCCTATCCCTCCTTGCACCTGACCGCACGCAAAATTTCATCGGTCACGGCGACTTGACCATGTCCTTTTTTCCCGCCTCCCTCTCTCTTATACTACACTCATCGAGTGATATCGATAAGAGAGAGAGACACACAGAGAAAGCGAGAGAGAGAGAGAGAGAGAGAGAGAGAGAGGAAAGGGTGGAGGAGGGGGGATAGGGTAGACTGCAGGCCAGGCGAGAATCGCTCTCGAATTAAGGCTGCTTCAAACGCTAGCGTTCGCGAGAGAGTGTGAGGGAGGAACGAGAGGAGAGGGGGATGGAAGGGGGGACCATATCAGTCAAGGGATTAGCAGGATTAGCCCTCGAGGGGGGACTTGTTAATTGCTCGGCTGGCAGCGAGCGAGCGAGCGAGTGGGCCGAGGTATACAGCCAGCCAGTTTCTGCCTTGCCCCGCGGGGACCGAAGTGAGACCCGGCTGCCGTTGCTGCTGCTGCTGCTGCTGCTGCTGCTCTTGCTACCGGCCTCCTGCACACGAGGGAGCGAGAGGGAAACGCACAAATCACGCCCAGAGTTACGGACTTAAGGAGGCTTAAACTAGCCGCCCGCAAGCCGACATACTCTCTCTCTCTCTCTCTCTCTCTCTCTCTCTCTCTCTCTCTCACTGGCTCCCTCACTGCACCGATCTGCCTCGATCTGACTATGCCACACTTCCTCCCTCTCCTTTGCTCGGCCGATACACTTCGGTTTAATGCGCGTAAACGATCGCGAGCTGGGTATACTCCTTTACTGCAGTCTGGTATGCAACGCCCTCGACTCGCTGATGAAAAAGGTTTCTGTTTCGAGTTTTTAGATCAAAAGGGTTATATCTCAACTTTTCTGCGGGCAAAAAACTGCGATCTCAATTTTTCACGTTTTTCTCGCGTTTTTCTCTTTCGTTGAAAATGAATTCTTGCTCACAAGGATAATATAGATCTATTATCTTTCATCTAAGTATAGTTAATAGGCTGAGAGTATGATATTGAGAGAGGCAAACTTCATATTTATGTAATTTTGTATCCACTTAAAATTAAAGGAAAAAAAGTTTTTCCACCATAGTATTTAATTACCGAACTTGAAGCCCAATATCCGAATAGAGGTGTTTTTTTTTAATTTTCAACAAACTAAAAAAGCTAGAGTTTAACTAGAGTCAAATTTGTACGGAATCCCATTTTCAGTCATAAAAAAGACCGATGGATACAACTTTATATACTATATATACAACAGAGTTGAATATTGCTTCCACAGTAGCGATTGCTCGAGTCCCTTTTATCAAGCGATATACACACGTCATTTGTAAAAGGTTTCCAATTTTTGTGTGTATACGAAATATATGAAAAGACCGAACATGAATTTCTGTAAGTGAGAAAGCTTTTAATGAAAAGAAAGAACAAACTTGTATCGAAGCGAATCACGTCGATCGATACCCGCACGAAAATCTCTACGGCCGAAAGATCGCTCGTCTACCTATGGCCGTCATCGAACAATTTCAAAGTCAACATGCGTTCATAGGCTCGGGAATATCTATGAATTTAGTGATGTAGAGAGAGAGAGCGAGAGCGAAAGAGAGAGGTAGAGAGAGAGTAAGCTGCTCGCTCGTTGTCCTGGCTGCTGTTATTTACGCGTAGTATTATTCAAAATGACGAGTATAAACGTCAGCGGGTCGATTTACAGTGGATGGTGTGGTCTCGGCCCTGTCCACGGGACACTCACCCACCGTGAGAGCAAGAGAGACAGAGATAGAGAATAAACGACGGCCCACAACCCAGAGAGAGAGAGAGAGCGAGAGGGAGAGAGAGACGTCTGCATTAGTGGATCGTCTTTCACGGGGATTCGGCCGTTAAGTCAGCACACTGCCGGCTGCAGCGAGTCACTCGCTCTCTCCCTCTCTCTCTCTCTCTCTCTCTATCTCTCTCTGTGGCCACGATGCGGAGTCAAATACCGCGTGGACGCGCGCGAGCGCTGTATAAGCGATAATATCCCGGACTCCTCACTATGCCTTCCTCGCCTCTCACGGATCCCATATAGTCCCTGCGCGCTTTTTTTTAACATCATTGTAAATCTTGGTTTTACAAGCGCGCGAGGGATATGCGGCCGCTCTTGCAGCTTATATTCCTCGAGCTTTGATTAAGGACTTTATACTCGCGCGAACGGTGAATATGGTTGGGAAATAAGAAAAAAGCTTCGATATTGGATGAATGCTACGGGGGGTTGTCGGGAGTATATCGGTACGCAGCGTCGAATTGTTATTATAAGCGACGACTTACGGCCGCTGCACGGCTACTTTAGATCGTAATTAAGCGGTTAAAGATATAAAGCCACTTTGCAGATATAGATTCTCAGGATATCTCGAGGAGTTGCTGCACGCTGGACTATTTCGCAAGTGTAAATCTGCTCGCGCACCGGTTCTATATATATATACCGAGAATTGTGAACTCGGCGGAACAAGATATCGCGCGCTAGAGAAGCAATAACAGCGGCAGATAAGAGTATCGCCGAGTGTAATAATGATTGGCAGTAGCGTACGGTGTATTATGAGACAGATGGTGCAAGGCAAACATAAATCCGCATGGATTAGTCAAGTGTATTACCTCGTGTCCATGGTCCGAGTATAATAATATCGTATTCAGCGCGCGTCTGTCGCGTTCTTTTTTCTTTTTCCTTTTTTTTTTTCGTTGTTGTTCCAGATACACTACGCCAATACGAAAGAAGAAAAAGCAAACTTTGCCAATAAGTGGCAGTGTAATCTCGGCGTTAGAGTGTCCCTTCCGACCGACGGGGGTTGTGCTACCGTGCGCGGGCGACATACATCGCCATTGTAATTTGCTAAACGACTATATAAGCACTCGTTATGTTTATCCCCAATCTCCGATCTGCTCGCCTATACTCTCTAGCTCTCACTTTTTTCCGTGTTCTTTCCTGAGCATTTTCATCGCGCCCCTCGTTCTTCATCTATTCGTTTTTTTTTCTCTTCTCGGCTCCTGGTTATCCGAGAATGTGCGCGGGAGAAACGAGACGAAAAAAGGCCATAAAGGGGAGGCCACTCGGGTGACGAAAACGTGGATGAAATGTAGAGGCGTTTGTCGTAATGATATATCGATTATGATATGAGGGTATAAGGAAGAGATGGGATATGAAATCGACCAGATAAGGATGAAAAAGTGAATGAGGCTGGAATAAGCCATACGAAGCGGCTAAATAAGGAAATGTAAGAATTTGGCTTGCAGCGCAGTATTTCCTTCTTTTTGAGAATCCCAATACATTATTTATTTTGTATGAAGAATTTGAAAACAACCCGTTGAACGATGTACTTTTTCTCCCGTGGAAGAAAAAGAAAAGGGTTAACAGCGCGTGGCAGATCGCCAGGGTAAAAAAGACTGCAGCTCGAAGCGAGGAAGCTGACTCGTGTACGTATATATGTATATATAAGCGTGGCGGGATGAGGAGAACGAACATACTGCGGTAGCATATGGTCAAGCTCGCCCTTGGTCGAGACACCGCGCGATAACCCGCTCTCCCCCTCCCTCTCACTCTCTCACTCCACACCTCCATGATAATACTCTCGAGCCGCAACAACAAGTCCACACACTGGGGCTTTAATCTGCCCTCGTTAAAAATCCGCTCGCCGGCGCTCTCTCGGCTTCTCGCTCGCTCCCCGCATATATAATCAAACCTATACACAACGTTTGCCCGAACTACGAGCGCACACACATGCGGCGGCGGACTTCTATATCTCTCGCGATCGACTACTGTTTGTTCACGCGCACGAGAGAGAGAGAGAGAGAGAGAGAGGATTAAGCGACAACCACGCGCGTATATGTGTGTGTGCATAGCGTGTGTGGGCTGGAGACCGAATTATCGCTAGGGCAATTTGAGTCTCCGCTCCTGTTTACTACACTAAACTACACAGACAGAGAGAGAGTGAGAGAGAAAGCGGTCACTACCTACTGGCCCATCGACTCTCGAGTGCGATCTTGATCCTTCGAGGCATTGCCACAGCTCCTCTCTCTCTCTCTACTACTCCCAGCCGCATGTGTAAAGGGTACAGCGAGCTAAGCTTACCGGCTGCAAATTGAGCGTGTCGTTCGTAGGTCTTGGGGATAATATGGAGTGCGCGCGAGCGACCATCCGAGTTCGACGGACATCGTCTTGCCGCGCTCGGGAAAAAGAAGGCGTAAAACAAAAGAGAGAAAGAGAGAGAGGGAGGGGGTGAGAGTAAAGGGTGCGTGAAATATGCGAGGGTGGAGAGAAAGAGGATGCGCACAATAGGGTAATTTTCACGCGAGATTTGGGAGGCGATCTCGCGCCGCGGCGGAGAAGGAAGGAGATACACACTATACACTCACATCGAGTGTCTATGTGTGTACGTGTGTATGCCATGTATATACACTCCACGGGGTGTTACAACTGCAGGCAAACAGCGCGCGCCGTGAGATACGAGCTCTCGGCTCCTCTTTTATGCCTGTCTTCCATATATACGTGTGTGTGTGGCGTTATAGCCGCAGCCGTTTCAATGTACCAAAAAAGCGTTTGTTATTTCCCCGCATGGCAGTTTGTTATTCGAGAGAGGATCGGAGAGAAAGAGAGGGAAAGAGTGAGAGAGAGAGAGAGAGCCGCTATATAGCCGGACAAATGGCATGGACCTCCACCTTCTCTCGCCTCAGTTTCCCCCTTCTTTTCGCGCTCAGCCGAACAATGAGAGGAAGGAAGCGAATTTGCTTATACGCTCCACCTTTCTTCTTCTCGCCTCTTCTTTTTTTTCGCTCTATCGCCCTCTCCTCCACCCTTCCTTTTTTCCTACGGCTTGTTTACCGCGGTTGGGCATCTGACTAATCATTCGAGAAGTTATACTGTGGGTAGCGATGTGGACGATGCTGTGCGTTATGAAGGGATTTTCTTTTTTTCCTTTTTTCTTTTTATGGTGGTTGATAAGATCAATTTTGATTGATGACTGGTGTGTCTTATTGTTAAATATATTGAGTGGTAATGTTGGAATTTTACAGAGTGAGTAAAAAATTTTGATAAAAATTTGATGTTGTAACAGTGAAAGTTTTTAGTATAATATAAACTAATCATAATTTCAAAACGATATATTGAACAGAAAAATTTGCATGAAAAAGTGATCAGAAACGAATGGCTTTGACGGTATTTAAGACTTAAAATGCAAATGATTTAGTCTGTCGCTTTGTCGCGGAGATTGATGATAGAAGCTCGTCTATTTTAAACTCATTACGAATATAAGCCCTAGAAAATATTTCTTATTAATCGGACATTTTTCTTCTTAACGTCCACACGAGTCCAGAGATTACCTCTTCTTTACAGCCCGCAAGGAAATTAACGTAAAATTAAGACATCATAAAAATGCTAATTCCAAAATTGAATCCAAGAGCCGCCAGAATGGAGCACCTGACGAAATCGAGATAGCCTTCGCAAGGCAGCGAAATTTAAAGCTTGATTAAAAAGACACACACAACACGGGCAGTTGAAATACCCATAACAACGAAGATATCGCTCGCGCGCCGCGGTGCTAAAACTCGACGATGTCTTACATCAGCGGAAACGGGTGCGCGCAGGGATGCAGAGCTGCGAGGACGAGACAACTGGCCAGGCAAAACATTCGTATATATATATACGCTCACCTGACGTGGCGCCAATGGATAAAAAGAAGAGGACATACGATAACGATTATTGCGTGGCAATATCGACACCATAACTGGTCTCGCTTGGTGAGAGAGAGAAAGAGAGCTCGTCGGGAGCCATTTAGATATAGAAAGAAATCGTCGAGATCGGAGTGAGTGCAAAAAAAAGAGGAGAAGAGAAGGTATACAGGGGTTGGCGGGGCACGCGAACGAACGAACGAATACATATATATAGAATGATGGGAAGCTCGGGGGCGTTAGCCGAGGTATATACACACGATAGCTGCGCTCCGGCGATTCGTAGGACGAGAACGAGGCGGCGAACGCGGAGATTTAGGCTTGTAATTGGCTCAGCTGGTGTTGACGCGATCCCATCATCAATACCTCATCAGGCGCCCTTGGGAAACCTGTATCCTAGCACTTCTATATCCCTCAACACCACACACACATACACAAACTCATCCCCCTTTTGCAACGTCTCTACCTACCCACTCCGCATTTCTCTCGCGACCGCGGGAAAATTCAAATCAATTCCAAGCCCTGCATACGCAAGCAGCAGCAGCAGTACCGCGAGGACTTGAGACAGATTGGTGCGGACAAAAAAAAGAGAGGAAGGGGGGGGGGAATAAGAGGATCGTTAAGAGTGTGCAGACTGAGAGCACGCGGAGGACTCTCTCAACCGGTAGCCGCTGCCGCACGAACGAGAAACGCTAATCCCGAGACTTATGCGGCCCCGGAGAAGCTGCTAAGATGGCCAGATTTATCTGGCTAAAGTGCCGAGCCGTCGACAGCTCTCTCTCTCTCTCTCTAGCGCCGGATTCTCTCATGATGCGGGCAAGCTAATGCCATGGCACTTATATATATATATATATACACGTGGCAGTTATAACTGATCGACTCTTGGGTGCGCGCACGCGAGCTTCTTGTACCCGAAGGTGGCTGCGAGTGCGTGCAGGTCACGCGAGGATGCGCTTTTTCTTCTCCCTTATATATATATATATAAAATATGCGCGAGGGTTACGATCTCGGCCTTTTCGATTATTCAGAATGGCTCGTGTATAGTGTTAGTGTATATGTTGACAGAGCGTATTTTACCGTGCGGTCGTATTCTTCGATGGTGGAACGGGAAGGGGGGGGGGGGACAAGTGAGACAGAGAGAGAGTCTCGTTGCCTCATTGCGTACTCGGCGCCCGTCTCTGCCGAGGGATTTGCCGCGGCTGACCGTCGGTTTTGGCCGAGGTTAGATTCGCTCGCAACCCTCGGACGTATATATATATGTATAACACGCGCGGTAGCCACGCACGCCTCTCTCTCTCTCTCTCTCTCTCTCTCTCTCTCTCAGCTGCGGGCTTCTTGTCCGTTTTCGCGGATACAGAGAGAAAGAGAGAGAGATGATCCCCGAGACGAGCGACCGCACGTACAATAAACTAAAGTCTCATCATCTGCGGGGGATTTGCGCGGCGATAACGCGCTGCTGTCCTTCCCCTCCTCTCGTCTCTCCTTTCTTCTTCTTCTTCCACTCAGGCACCCAGGCACACAAACACAGAGAGAGGGAGAGAGTCTTGTCATCCCTTGGGACGAAGGTGGCCAGGCGCACTTGTACCATCTTTATGCCGCCCTTATACTCCAGCTCTTCTTTTTCATTGTGTGTGTATATATGCATTTATATATGTGATGATCGTGTGTGTGTGCGCGTGTCCGAGGGATTAGTTTGGCCGCGCGTCGGTGCGAAAACAGGGTGACGACGGTGACCGCAGATCAAGCGGCGCGGCCCGAGAGCGCCTTTTAATTTAGACAAATCGTCCCGATTAGCATAACGGGATAAATTATGGTCCTCTCTGCGCGAATCGAGTTTCGGTGGCCGCCGCCGCGTCATGGGGTGTGTGACGAGTACTAGTCTCGCTCCTCTCTCCCATCTACCCACCACCCTCTATCTCTCTCTCTCTCTCTCTCTCTCTCTCTCTCTCTTCTCTTGACGCCTACGCAATTTCGGACTTTGCATCTCTCTTGCACCTTCGAGGGATGTTTCTTGCGACACCGTCAACTTTGGATTGAATGATTTGAATTTTAATGGATGTGCTGCTGCTGCTGCTGGCTCTCGTGGTTTTTCTCTCTCACGTTGGTTGGTGGCGATTCGCGCCGATAAAATATAGATTGGTTGGTTTTTCTCTGCGGGTTCTCTTTTTTTTGTTCTCTCACAGGCGCGACCCGAAGTCCAATAAATTTGGATTTAAAATTGACACTAAGAAGGAATAAAATTATGCCGCGCGCGCGTGCACTCGCAACCGCTGGATATACGACACACACGCATACATATATATAT
>UELV01136177.1:0-11429 GCA_900490015.1 Megastigmus stigmatizans | reverse complement strand
ATATATATATATATATAGCACGAATCGAGGGAGAGAGAGTGAGAGAGTATATAGTGCAGTTGGTGAGGATATTTCGGAGAAGGAAAAGACACGTCGTCGGCTCAGGCAGAGGAGCCAGTGAAGAAGGATGCGAGCAGCGCTGTACGTCGTCGCAGGTGAGTTTTCGAGGCATTCAGTATATTTTATTGCCGCTCTGAGCGTGGGACGTGACCAGTGAATTCTTAGATAATTTTTGTGAATTTCGAGGAAATGCGCTCGTAATATAGGTTATACGTACGCTCGAGTCGATGCTCGGAGCAGAATGTTTCGTAGTGTTGTTAACCTCGTTAAATTTTAAAGAATAGTATTGTTTGTTTGACAGGCAGTAAGCAATTTTAATGGCACCTTCTATTAACGTTTTCGAAGATTTTCTCTCCGTTTATTCCGAACAAACAATATTACTTGCTATAGGTAAAGCAAAACTGTGCGTGCGTTCGGCAGGTATGCAAATGTCAGAAAAGGGGACCGATCGTGACATTATCGATAGGCGTTAGTATAATTAAAAAGCCGAGCTATAGGTTATATAGGTGTTATTATGCAGCTCGAGCAGACGTCACTTTTGCAATATCAACAAAAACAAACGAAGCACTGCACGTTCATAAGACCGCTCGAGTATAAAGGAAGGAGTCGTGCGTTCTTCTCCTTCGCAAACACTCTCTCTCTCTCTCTCTCTCGCTCTCTTGACTCTGGCGACTCGCGGAAAAGGGCCTTTCTCGGTTCCTTGACCCGGACGACTATCGCACACACTCACACACATACACATGGAGCCCGGACTCGCCGCGGACGAATATCTTTTTATTTCTTCCCTTTCGCTCTCTCTTCTCTTCCTTTGCGAATGCAGTGCGCGTACACACGGTCTGTGCATTTAATCCCAAAAGTACTGTGGGTAGCTGTAAGTGATTTTTCATCATAGGTGTTGGAAAAGGTTGCGAGAATCCTGGATGCGAGTATGTGCAGCTTTCACTTTCTTTTTTCCTCGGGTCTTTATATAGCTGTGCGTGCTATAATGAGTTCCTGAGGTGGACGACTGCTGCGGACATGCATAGCTTGTATATACTACCTACGTATGTTGACCGGCCGTTTGTTTTGAATTTGAGGTTGCTCGAGTAACGGCGATTCCTCCGGCCATTTCGTAATCGAGCGGGAATGCGACTTATATAGGTAACTTTGGTTCTGTTACCGCTGTCCTGTATGTTAATGATGCAGTTAACATTTGCAACGTCTGATCAGTTGAATGTTTTCGAATGTTTGCAGTGTTACGTACGGTTTCATACGATGGTTAATTAATGTTGTACTTCCTGTTTTATTTAAAGCCCTTTTTTCTGATTATATTTAAAGGTATGAAAGACGACTAGGTGGTAAATCGTTAACACAGATTGTATGGTAAAAATATTAAATTAATAAGGGTTTACTTCTATACTACGAATGAAAAAATCGAATAAAGAAATCAGTTTGTAGGTATTAAGTTGAATTCTTGAGGGCTACTTTTTAAATGATAATTTTAAATATATTGTTTAAGTAAATGATAACGTTAAGTGGCAGATACTTGAAGCACAAAATTTATATTTGATAAGTAGGAAAACCACTCAGAACAAGTGCAGTCTCACTTGAAGCCAAGAAATTAGATTTACAATATCATATACTTACTTGGTTAACTTTTTCGGTGTGGTTTATAATTAACTTAATTATTATTTGTTATGTTATATAGTTAACTCTAAATGTAGAAGGTTGAATATAACTTCTCATTTGAGTGAACTGATTGACAGTAATTTCAGCTTATTAAAGAGTTGATTGAAGCAAAAAATTAACTATTGGGATTTAAAGAGTAAATGGTAACGCAAAGCAATAACTCCTGGGTGGATATAGTAGGAACCATGCATCTATATGCGATTTAAGAAGAGCGGGAAAATTTTAAATAGATATATAGGAAATTTTCTACTTCTTGTTTTTAACTCTTTTTTAATGGTTGTATTATTTGGTTTATAAAAATATACCTTATTTTTGAATAAAAGTTGTCTGCGTAACCTGACAACGTTCCTCTTTCATGCGAGGAGGAAGAAATATCGAGTTAAATAACATAAAAATTAGAAATTCTGCTTTTCTCTAGTTTCAAAAGAATCTACTACAGAGAGTGTATTCACCTCCACTCTTTAAGCCTAATACGAATTCGACAATGCCGATTATTAATTGATATCGGAGTTTCCGGAGAAGTCTATCCAATATTTAAATTTTATATATTTTTAATTTTTAATTTAAATTGTTTGCCGTTGTACAAAGTGCTTTTAACTCACACGAAATATTCCACGCGATACATGACATAAAGAAATAGTCCCAACGAATACATTATATATCAATATTACAAGGTAAAAGCATCAAATTTCATTTAACCTAATAAATGATCCTAACGCAGCAGTTCCTCGTTACTTAATGCAATATTCAGATAATTAGTAGCTTTATTGGCATTGGATTGCAATTAGTCTTTCATTATAGTAAGCCCGAGCGTAAGTGACTTAAGCTAATTTTATTGGGTTGAAGTTATTTAATAAAATTTGCACAATGCCTTTCAAGTATTACGAAATTTAAATTCAATTTGACGAAAGCAGGTCAAATCTATACAGATGCGATAAGGAGCAGCGATAATCTTTTGTATAATTCAGAACACTAAACTATCAGGCAACTTCCATTTAAATCGTTACATTTATATTTCAAAGTGTAGTAATATTTTATAGATATATATTTTAAAAATATATTCATAATAAAGATTCATAGGAGGTTCTAATTGAAATCGCAATTCGCAGGTGTTTCAAATTACTTAACTTACCTTAATTAACAAACTTAAAGTTCACTTTTGTCGACAACGCTATAATATGAATTATTCAGTTCTTGTTACATTAATTATTCTGAAACATTTGCCATTGAAACGCTTAGTTAGCAAGTCTGTATCAAAACTTATCGCTCCTTATTAAAAAAATAAGCCGATAGCATTAATTGACCAAAGATTAATTTAACATATTCATTAATATCGCCGTGCTGTAAAATTGTCTCCACACTGAACAAGCTGTTGCAGCTGGTTGCACCTTAAACGACGCACTTGAACCAATCCCGCAGACTTATATTCCAACGCAAGACCCTGCGAATAAAAAAAAATCCTCAACACGTAACGAGCTATATGTCTCTGCACTCTCCTGCAACAGATATTTATTTTCACACGGCTTCGTCTTCGAGAATTTTCGGGTAGACGGTCGAAGACATCGAATCCTGATCCATCGTATACAACTCCCTAGACTCTGATCCCCGGCCCTTTGCAATCGTCATCTTTGGAAAATAACATGAATGAGCATTTTCTTCCTCTGGTGTGGGTTGCACTGTCCGAGTGTTTCTTCTTGAAAGGTGCATCGCACAGGTACGGACTGTATTTTGTGTTTCTCTCTCCTTCATCCCTCGTCGTTTGACAGGTTTTATGTGTATGAGGGTAGAGGATCAGCTAATAAGAGGGGTGAGTACCGGCTTACCTGAGAGCCTATATACGAGAGAGTTTTTCCTTTTAACTTCGCTCGATTTTCCTGGAAGACCCGTGTTCTCGCTCCCTTGATTACTTTACTACTATACCCGTCTCTGGCCCTAAATGCGCCTGTTAGAAGTTATATATTTATGTATACATGCACTTGCAGTCGCTTCAAGGTTGAGGGCGGATTTGCGAGGATTATCAGGGCGTGCGCAGCTGACTAATTTACTGGTAAATTCAATGACAGAAAATATTCAGCAATATAATTCCTTATTAGGGGTGGAGACTCGATCCATTTGAACGAATAAAATACACTTGTAAATTAGATGGCCATTTTTCAATTTTTCAAACTTACTTTCTTCTTCAGAGCCTAAAAATATTATTCTTTCGAATTCACAAACGTGAACAACATGTTGCATTAATTGTGCCACACAATTATCCAAGCTGTATAAAACGATATCTTCTGTTTCTACTCCCTTGGCCAGTAAGGTGATTATAGAGTCAGGCTCTTTTCACACTGAATAGAATGGACTGGACTAATATAATTCCTCTTACACATCTATTTTGCCCTTGCACAGCTTTGCTGGAGGTAAACTTAAACTCGTGACTTTGAAAAACACTTCATCCAAGGCTATTACGAATGTGATTTTAAGCCAATTACGTTACAGGGTGAATACTGCGTGCAATCGAATAACTGGCATGCGTAGGCGAACTTCATTCTCAATTTATAACAAGGCAAGGCAGAAGGAAAAGTAGATTACCGCGATTAGTAATTAAGTTATTAAATTGCCAAGTTTAATGGCGGTTCAAGAGGGCTTTTGAGAATCCGTCAGCTTGACGAGCTATGAAAAGGGGGTATAAGGTGCCATGGCCAAGCGCTACGATGGTGGCGTGTACTTTTATATAATAAACAATCGCCAGAGAGTCCACGGATGGTATACACATATAAATTCGTTAAAAATTCCAATTCCAATTCAATGTCGTTTGCTAATGATCAATTAATCAATTTGGGAAAAATGTATTTTAATTGCCATTAGCGCGGGACTGTCCGGTGGCGTTGTATATATAGGCTTGAAACCTAATGTGGGAGAGACGGTAATAATTGAAAATTTTACGCCCAACTCTACCTGCTAATGACGTATTCATTATTAGCATTGTAAATTATTCGTAATGTATTTGTATATCGATAATTGTATTTTAATTAGGAAATGAGAATAATAGGGGTTTTATGACCACTGTACCTATATTAGGGTCTTGACACGGGTCTATTGTATGTTAGACTAGCCAATACATTTTCAAGCCCATTTATTTTCACCATACTTGAATCACAGGTATAGTCGTGTAATTTTGCTTATTCAAAATTGAAAGGTAAAATCCATTGTACACCATTCGAAATATTATATTTTCTTGCTTATGCTTATGTTATCAAACATGCAAAGCTTTTAAGTACCGCACACTCATATTGTCAAAACTGACTTCCATATATGCATTAACCATCAACAATGAAGCTACAACAAATTTTCTTTATCTATCCGGGAATGATGGTTATAATAAAAGTGACTTATCAACTCAACACCGTTACACAGAACACGCGCTCCTCCTTGCATATATACATATATACACTTATATCCGACAGCTCAAACGCTAAAATTACGAAATGTAACGCGCGGCCTTGGCTCTCGCAGTGCGCTCATATCAGCACATACATACAAAACAGCCGCTCGGCAGACAAGCGTGAATCCTCGCGAGCATATATATACAGGCAGATAAGCCGAAAAAAAAGAAAGAGAAAAAAAGAAACGAAACTCAGGCGCAAGTCGAAGGAGACACGGGACGATGAATTTGCGGGCTTTGCTTTCTCTCTATGTATATCTCTTTATTTAGTTACCCGCGTTGAGGTCGAACGTTTCGCTTACATCCGACGCCCGGACTTTTGTGCAACGCGCCCGCTGCCGATTATCGCTAATTATCGCTGTAATAGCACGAGCTGCTGTTTTGGGATTCTCCATTATGTATCTGCTGTGTTCGATCTTGGTTCTCTGTGTGTCGTTGCTTCTGTTAAGAGATTTATAATTGAAGTGTTATTAACGGTTTGCTTGTGCGAGCGCACGGATTGTTTTTTCTCTCTTTTTTTTATCTTCTTTTTTTTATCGGATATGGTGGTCATGTAGCGCGCGCAACTTCGAGGTAATTACTAAAAGAGAGAGAGAGAGAGAGAGAGGCGATAAATTCGCTGGGATTTCCTCGCGATGTACGAAATATTGGCGGAGGGAAGGAAAAAAGAACCTGCGAGAGGCTATTTATGGGATTATTTTTTAAATTGTTTCGATATAAACCTATATTATTCACTGATGTGTCTTATTTAATATCAGTATTTAATGGATAATACAACTAGCTAATTTAATCATACGTGTCTATATTATACATGCTTATTGTTAATTGAATATTAGAAGACCTTTACTGCGTCACGTTCAAAATAGTTGACTCACTGCAATTCATTTATAAAATTAAATGATAAAAAGTCATTATTCCCAGTAATGTAAATTATTCTTTCTAATTCGTTTACGTAATTTAAGTTATGAGTTTTCACTCGAAACGAGTGTAAAAGATATTTAAATTTGAAGTGATTTAGAGTGGAATTAATTGATTAATAGCTTCAGTCCGTAAAAAAAAAGCCCACATTAAGGAATTCTTGTCCTCTACTCCAGAGTGTTAGCGGTATTACCAGTGCGAATGTGTACTCTATATACATGATCTGCACAAAATATATCTGCTTTCCAATAACGCAAACGCTAATTCATTAAAACTTGTACATGTGACGCAGGTTTTGCTTTCCTAATAATCGTGCTCTCTTTGAAAACTTGAACTTGACTTGCACACGAAAATCCGCGCGATAGCTAATACGAGTATATCTCAGCGCGTTATACATCCCCGCGAGCTTCTCTCCCCGTATGTAAAATCAGAAGAGGGAAAACTGTGCAGTCGTCCAACGTGTGTGCACCCGCGCCGGCGACCGCAGATACTTGTTCACCATTGCGCTCTGCACACGTGCTAATTAAAGTTGAGCAAATATTATCTCGCGCGCACTGTGCAGACACACACAACACACACACACGTGCGCTAGCACAGCCGCTGCACCGGCGTTAAAACTTGCGAAAAGGGAAGTCTCTCTCTCTCTCGGAAACGAATTCCATAATAACGAAGAATTCAATTTGCGATTCATGAACGAGCGCTAACGCCGCAACGCGGGAATCGCTCTCGAGGAGCGCTGCGTTATATTGGCACGAAAAAAAAAGTTTTCAGTAGACTATAACCGCGCGCTCCCTTTTCAATTATCATATTTAATGCGCCCACCGCGTCTATATATATTTTTATTTATTAATTGGCGTTTGAGTCTCTCTGATATATTGCTGCAGGCTCAACCTTTGGCGCTCTTGTTTGCAAAGTAAGATAATTTCTTGGGTATACACGAGAGCATAGAGAGTTCCCATCTGGCTCTTTCCGCGAATTGAATCATCCACATCGACCCAACTATATTAATATAAATTAACTTACAACTTCGAGCGAAATGAACTGCTCTATAGGTTTTCCTTGAACTTAGTGCAGTTAAAATAATACGACGAACAACCTGTGTAGGCAAAAGAAATTGATAAATTTTTTTCTCAATTACGAAACAGCGCGTCGGCTATACAAAACCCCTATATCTAAAAATTCACGAGCCAAATAGAATCGTCGTAGTCCCATTCGATACATCGAGGAAAAAAAGAGGCAGTCGTCAGCACCGCGACTAATTTCTAATCATATTTTCCCACTGCATCATATTATCCAGCTATACACGCTATGATGTCGTGGGCGTGTGTGGATGTGCGCCGCCTATATAACGGCTACATATCCCGGCGCGACGCGACAGACACATAATGCCGATTCGTATATAACGAATGCAGAAACCCCACACGCTGCTGCTGCTGCTGCTACTGGCGGTGGCGGTGCTCGGCTCTCATGCCTCTCTGGGTTCGCGCGAAATCGAGTTAGCCACTGTTGCGAGTAACCCACATTACTATATATCCGATATATGCACACACACACACACACGCACACATATATATATATATATATATATATATAGGGTTGTATATGTGTGTTTAGCCGGTCGACTTTCATGCAATCAGTCGTTCGCTTGTGCGATGAAGCTTGCTGCATGCACGCGTGTCTTTCTTCTTGCAGGGATATATATTACATTTATGCGACTGCTGTGATCCAATCGGTTCTTCCAGATTTCTTCTTTCTTTTATTCGATGTTTTTTTTTTACACTTTTTTACGGTGTATTTGAACGTGGATTATTCGATTTATGCGTATGATATATGGCAGTGATGAGAAGATTGATTTATGCACAAATTAAAGATGGTTCATAAAGATTTACAAAAATATGTCGATTTAAGCTTTGTATTGCTTACTTTTTCGATTAGTAGTTTTGAAATAGCCTACAAATCTGTTGATAACTTTCGAAGTTGATAACAAAAATCAGCTTACAGGCATGATGTTCTCTGCATGTGCTTCTAATTTTAAATCACTTTTTTTTAATAAACAAAAAAAAAAGTCAACTCTGATACAAGTAAAAAATGGAAGAGTGCAAATGAATCATGAAAAAAAAACGGAATTAGATCTTTCAGTAACACTGAACGTATAATAATGAAGCAGTCTCATCGAATAAGTTACTATTTTTATTCCAGCAGGTGTTATTCATTCTTAGGAGTTAATAGCCACCATTTTACATTTTGAGAGAAAAGCTGGCGCATAAAAACATTAGATTACGGTTTAAAGTAGTCTCTTTGTTCCGTGTGCTAATCTACTCGATTTGGTTGCAAATTTTACTTCTTTAAAAGATTGACTTCTCGTTCTTTCATGGATGCAAATTAAACTACTATACTTAAAGTCAATGTAAAGAGTAAATTAATAATTAGATTTAGAGTGAATGTACAATATGTGTTGTTTGATTGCATTTATTGAAGTTTCAAGTCAGTTACTATTATCATATTGGCCTTTAAGAAGAAATCTGTACCAATTACGCAAACAAAACATTTATATGGTTCTAGTATCGATGTAAACGCATATAAATTTTTAATCACATCATTAACCGTACAAAACTACAATCAACATTAAAATAAACTAACAGCAGTACTTTTTTTATTATCGATTAAATCATGCATTAGGTCAGTTCGTTCTATAACAAATATATACTCACTAGTTAGTAAAGAAAAAGTGTAAAAAATTTACATAGCAAATTATTCTTTACGAATGTACTTTTACGTCACAAATACTTTTTCGTACAACGAAAGTTGCTAGCGTTAAATTTGCATTTTTAAAAGTCTGCTACATTTTATTGTATGTAGAGTAACAAGTGCAGTTTTTGATAAAAATCGCAGGAACGTATTCTCGCAAACTTTACGCAACGCAGAAAGAAGTGAAGAAGACTCAATGATTACTTTTCAGTCTGCTTAATGAGCATAAAACTACGCTTTTTTTTTAGTTTCTTGCTGTTTTCTTTTACGAGCGTACCCTGTTACATATACACTACTTGCAAGTTTAGCAAGAATAATGGAAATTAGGGGAAATCGAAAAAAAAAACGACGAACACCTTTTTATCGCGAGCAAATCTTATACTTATATGCGCAAAAAGCCTCGAGTCATTCCGCTGCGTAAAGTATTGAAATCCCTTGGTCAGATACGATCATACCAGTGAGAGGCTTAATACTTTATGAATAATGTGCGCGAGGGCTATTAAGAAAAATTGTAAAAAATATGTATACAATTCTTCCGTGTTGTGAAATGTTTCCAAGTGCGTGTTTGCGCCTGCTGTCCATCCTCTTGAGCAATACTCGGGATTCTATCGCGAATAAAACGGTAATGAATAAGTTGAGAATCAAATTTTTTTTATCGTAACTATTATCTGCTGGATATGTGTTTTCTTTTGTGTCAGCCAAGGTGAAAATTCCAATTGGTTAAGGTCCTTCATAGATTCATCAAACGTTTGATTGTTATTGCTACGGACCTTCAGACGTAGAACTTTCTATTAGTCCAGTTGCGTAGCATACATGATTTATGATAACAAAGGATTAAACAAAATACAATATTGAAAGTTCCAATAATTGTTGTTGCGACGATCCGATTTGGATTCTCAACTTGCTCCGCGCGCAACAATTTGTCAGTCTCTCAACAGCGCAAAAACGCTGAGTCTCCTCGGCGCATAATTTTCCCAACTTTCTACGGAACGAATTCCGCGAGAGCGCGCGCGAAAATTTTCGTCCATAGCCAGACAATCTCGGGCTCTAATCTGCATCTTAAACACTCGTTCGCTTCACCGCAGGCCTTACAAGAGAGATAGAGAGAAGGGGGAGAAAAAATGCATAATTCCCCTCCCACGTTATATATCCCTTTAGCTCTCGTTGCTGCTGCTGCTGCACTGCGGCATTCTTACTATATCAAATTCCGTCTTTTATTGCTGTGCGCCAACGCGTGAACAATGCAAACAATACCACCTCTCGTGTATAACAAGGTCGGTCTCTATCTCTCTCCTTCCTTCTAGCCCTCGAAGAAAGGAGGAAGGACAGAGTGAGGGAGAAAGAGAAAAAACAAAAAGTAGAACCATTCCGTCACGGTACATCGGGCTCTTTTCCGTATATATATATAACAAGGGAAGAGTCGATCGAACCGTCGCGCGTGCAATATGGTCTCTGGTGCAACCTGTTGTTGCTGCTCTTTTCCTAGGGTGCGTCGGCCTCTCTTATATAGTTGGTGTCCTCTGCACTACGTGTAACTGGATGAGTTCCTCGCTTGGGTAGTTGCAGAGAGAAAACTAAGTTTTGAATGAGAGAGTGAGAGAGAGAGAAGAGTTGTCGTAAGGTACTTGAGAATCTCTAAAGTTTTTTTTATGGTGCTGGTGTATACAATATAGTTTGTGCAGCGCTGGAAGTTGGTAGTTCACAACGAGCGTTGCTTTTAAGAAATACCGCGTCGAAGGGAGGTGATGAGAGAGGGATTCGAGAGAAAATGTGAAGCGAGTGAGGATGTCAATTTAGCAGACTATCTATAAACATTTACTGTAAACAATGCTGTAGTATATCGAATAGACTACCGTATAATAGAGTATATATAACAATATTAAGCTAACGCTTTTTTAATACAAGTGTGCATCTAATGCAAAGTCCAGTCATCATACGTAATGTGCAGCATTGTTAACAGCTCTGCCAAATTATAAAGATAACCATCCAAAAAACTTATTTTTATATCACAATAGTAATGTCCTCGCACAAGAAATTCATAAATACTTTTTAATTACAAACAACAAGCGCACACGAAATCACAATTGCAAATTCCAAGATTGCGCACACGCACCTATATGCCTGCAAAACTCGTAAACTTACCTCGGCTCATTTCCACCCAACTTTTCACCTAGACTGTACATATATGCTGGCAACAAGCTTAAGCAACACACACGTATACTGAGGACTGAGATAGACGAGGCAGCAGCGGCGGCGGCTTCTTCTTCTTTTTCAGTGGCTAGTGCGCAGGTGGAAGAAGGCGCGCATTAATGAGCAGACTTATATCTCCTTCATGCTTTGCTGGCTGGCTTAAGCGCCGCTTGCACACACACATGTGCAGCGCGTATGGTGCACTTCCTTCGTTTCGCAGGACCGACGAGCCTTCTCTTTGTCTCTCTGCTTCTCGCTCTCTCTCTCTCTCTCTCTCTCCTTCGTGCCGTTGGTCAGCGAAAAATGTGTTTTAACAGAGAGAGAGAGAGAGAGAGAGAGAGAGAGAGAGAGAGAGAGAGAGAGAGAGAGAGAGAGAGAGAGAGAGAGAGAGAGAGAGAGAGAGAGAGAGAGAGAG
>UELV01136176.1:0-19814 GCA_900490015.1 Megastigmus stigmatizans | reverse complement strand
GCGACTACATGTGTGTATGTGTGTGTACGTGTACATCAAAGATGTAAACGTTACCTCCGCGGGAAACAGGTGCACTTTATTTGGGCATATGAATGGGTGTTCGACTGTTGCCTGCTAAACAGCTTTTGTTCTACCATTCGAGCTATGAAAAATATTGTGAGAGCTTGGCTGTGATGAGATGCTTTATAATGTTGATGTGGTGGAATGTATAATAAGCTCTTCTGTTTAACCAAGTTTGTTCGCTGATTTATAACTAACGTTCTTTAGATACTTCATGAACATAACCTCAAAATTAACCGGATTCTATACATATTTTTGGTTATGAGTAATCGGGTTACTGGAACAATTATACAAAAAATACAGTCAAGCAATATTAAATCATTTAGTGGAATTAACAAATTCAAATTCATTTTAAACTTATTGAGTCAGTTGAATTATCAGGTGTTGAATTTTGTCGGGTAGTAGAAAACTGTCCTATTTCATGTGATTCTACGACTGTATATAGTTGACAAAAGCGTAAATTTAGCTTACGAAGCAAAAACTTGACTGTGAGCTACGACAAAGAAATGCATGTACATTATTTTAAATAAAATTCCATGTATATTTACATTAATACCGACTTTATAACATCGGAACAATAGAATCTAAAAGGACTAAAACATTTTTATATACAGCAGCGAATCAATTAGCAAGCTTTAGCTTCCGTTGAAAGAGTCGCGGTCAAGTTTCCATCCCGCACATACAAATTGCCGACCAGCGCTTCTGAACGCGCAAACTTTATCAGCTCCCGCGCGCTTCATATCTATATACAATGCACACACAAACCGCGCAAGCATATACAAAAGAAACCAAGAGTCGGAGAGGGATGTGCGCGGGCGAGCGAGAACAAGGAAAAGAATAAGGCATAGCTCTCACTTCGTGTTTTTTTTCCTTCTTTCTTTTTTGTTCTTTCCTTCCACCGACAAACGGCCGATTCATCCTTTATGATATTGTTCCCGAGCAGCCTGCATATATACACACGCGAGTGTGAAACACGGGGGAAAGATTGCTTCGTCCTTGGAATAAAAATAATTGGGTGCTTCGACGCTCTGAGAGCGGGGAGAACAGTGTCTATAGACGCTCTTGCGGTGTTCGACGGTGTATATAATATGTACTGCAGCGAAGCGTATGACTCTCGAAATAAAAAGAGTTTGGCATTTTGATGTGTGGAGGAACGGAAGTGTGCCAGCATAGAATGAAAATCGATGTACAAGCGATAAAGATTATATTGGATATCGATTTATTTACGCTTTGATTGGCTTGGATATATATTCGGGAGCTGCTATGTCGAGCATTCTCTTAATTACTTTTTTAAGATAGCGATTTAGGAGATATGTTTTTATATCATCATCTTATATGAATTTATTCAAATATTAAATAAAATAAATATTAAATAAATAACAATTAAACTATTTTACAGGATGCTGGTATTTGTTTTTACAAAAAAAAAATTTCTGCAGAATATATATTGTACACAATTCATGAAACCAAGCGCAATAAAGCAGAAAAAAAATCGAAACCACAATAAACCGACCACACACTAGTGCTAATGACGCATGCATGCTCCAAAAAAACACGTGCCGAAAATCCATAATGAGACACCGTCACCCTAACCATGAATTCTTTATATGCGTAACATATACTCATGTACTACACGAGTGTGTACAAAGTATTTTTTTCTCTCATATACACCACTCGAAGTTCAGCTCGGCAAACGGAAAAATTTTCGTGTGTAAGTACACGAGAGTTTCTCGACTTGTAAGGAGGATCGCGTGTACTAATACAAATTGGTACGGCTCGGCGAAGCGCATTCGAATATATAAAAAAGTAATTAAAATTATTATAACGAGAAGTGTGGAAATCTATTAAATTGCGAGATTTAATTGCTAATTAAATTTCACTTTATTATAAGCGCAGAGGGGGGATATATGCCGTTTCATTACAATGTACTACTTTGTTTTGCTAAAAAATGGCAATTGCGTTATCAATCACAGTTTTATCGACAATTCTCAATTACATTCTCATCGATTCGCTCTCCCCCTCCATTTTGATTTACAACGAGAGTGGAGGCGATTCCAATGCCTTAATGAAAATAACTCACCGCGGATACATTATCAACATCAACAACAAAAAAAGCACATCTTGCGTAAGAGCCATAAAAGCGGGTAACCGCTTTTCGTGGAATGCGTCATAAAAACGAAAAAGTCGCTCTCCAACCTGTTTTTGCACTAAAATATAAATTCATTAAAGAATCGCGAGAGAGCCGAGGCGTTTTGTAATGATATTTTTAGCGGGAATATTGTTGTATATCGGAATGTCCTGTTTATGATGTGAACAATTATAACGGAATATTATTCATTATACTTTCACAATTTGCGTAGGTAAAACCATTACACAATTCCGCTTTTAACGTGAATTTAATGTGTTCTTGGCGCAATGTAACATCACTTTTACATTCAGAGGCGCTCCACTTATGTTGGAATAATAATCAGAGCCTTATCTAATTTCGTTTCTCTTTATATACGGCCAATCCGCTTGAGTGACATCATGCCTATTGGCGTGAAAAAAATGCTGTCATCCTAACGAATTACTCATTAAAAGAGATTGCAATAATAGTACGAACTCGACGAAATTCACGCGCACGTATATACTTGAACAAACTATACTATAAGCTTAAGCAAACATCCCTATAAGCAAAGCAAACATGTGCGGATTCCATCGCATAACTAAAAACCTCCCGGAAATTTTTCTGCGACACAGCCTCGTACAGTAATAAACATGAAAAAAAAAAGTCCTTGCTCCTCTCGGTTCTAAATGGATTATGACAGAAAAGTAATTATACAATCGTCTAAAAAGACGGCGACGCGCGCAGAGCGAGCATACAGCGACGAGCGACGTAACATCGGGCCAGGATTTCAATCAAGTGAACACGAGAGTCCCCCAAGTCTCTTTCGAGAGTGGGCCGCGCTTGCCCAACGAATTTCAGCAGCTCAGAAGAAAGAAAGAACAGCAGCGTATAGATATAATACAAGCGCGAGCTGCGGCAACTAGAGCTCCAAAATATACGGTCTCTCTACAGCACGCGTCATTCATCAAGAGATACCGCATCTCCTCTCTCTCGCGGCAGCCAGCACACCGCACCAAAAGTAGCATTTCGAAAGTCAAGTCTCTCGAATTACGACTCTCTCACTGCCGCTCTTTTAATAAAAAGCATGGCATAAGTATTTGTGTGTGTCTGTGTGCGTGTCTGTGTGTGTGCGAGGTATAAGCGATCGATCGCTCCAGTTCGCGAAAGGGGACATTGAGTGTATTATAAGAGAAGAAAGGCGAGATGTGCGGGTGTGCAGAGAGCAGCGATGGTAATGCGAGAACGCTTATATGAATACATATAAGCTGACGGGGAGAGGACGATAATGATAGTCTTGTATACTTGAATTCCTGGAGCTAAGCGGATCGAGATGCGCGAGAAAATAGCGCGAGCGTCTCGAGGAGGTTAATAGTTGATGGGAGAACCGTCGATCCGACTGTATAACAAAAAATCGATAATTTATGATTTATAATGTATCGTACTGATGCAGATTTAGATGCTCTATTTTCTCCGAGTTGTATGAATCATCCTGAATGTGAGTCTGCGGCTGAAATGCGCTTAGGTAGCGTCCATACAGGTGTCGTTGACTCAATTACCCGATAAGAGTGAACTTTTTCTCCCTCATTAGGATTGAACAGAAAGTGTCACGTGTAAGTGAGGCATCGCATGAATCGATAAGAACGAATGTGTGGGAAATCTGAATCAACGTTTTTGACATTGAGTTGAAAAAATTTTGTTTATTTTCGAGAGCATCACAAACAGTTGAATAATTAGATATGACACACTAAGTAAGGATAAAAGATTTACCGGTGTAACGACTGCATTAGCAACTGTTAATGATCATAAAAAGAAACGTTTTGTAGTAATTTCCTTTTCTTATCTTGAGAGAGCAGAACAAAGCGGTGCAAAAGATAAGTCGCTAGCAGTTAACTCGTCTAAATGTCATTCTCATATACACAATTTTTACAATTAAGACTTAATCATCATGTAATTCGAAACCTTTGCTCTGTAACCAACAATCTCGCATTCCAATTAAATAAAAAATATTGCATTCAGACGACTTTTTCATTGAACAATTGAATGTGTATGCGTGTTGCGATCATACATGTAACACCATTAAATAAACCACAGAATGATGTGATAAATTCAGAGATATTACGATTTCCTCCACACCAAATGCATCATATCAGTTCTTACTTGTGTGTGCTTCGACCGAATCGCGGTGAACTGAACTTATACGTACAGAATTGTTTTATTAAAAGGCTTCATAATGCCATTACATTATTCATAGACGAAAATTAAATTGGAAATGCTTATAATATGCTGTCTCCGGGCAGCAACAGCTGAGTCGGTCCAAGAGCTTTTTTTTATATCTCCAATCGATAAAACTTCAAAATTTTATTTTTTCCAATAATTGAAAAATTAAATATAATTTCTATGTCACGTTTTCCTGTTATCGCACTGAAAATGAATAATGAATTATCCTATAAGAAAGTATATCTATATGAATATATATCTTTGAGATGCATTTTACGAATTCCGATTCGAATATTTGAGTTTTTGCATTTTCTGTATATAAATACGTTCCCGTATGTAAATTTGAGCATTTCTAAAACTCAAGTGCTATTTTAGACATGTATATATAAGTGTTAAGTTCACAGAGGTCAGGAATGCTAGAAGTTACGTTTCGTTCAACCTTGCAAACTACAGTTACCTACTCTTAATCCAATACGAAATTGTTCCACGCCTAGAGAAGAAAAAAAACGACTAATACATAATTAGAATGCTAAAATGCAGATAAGCAGGACTTTCCTAACCTCTCGGAGTAGAAAATATTCTCTTTAATGACCACAGTTAATAATATCACGCTCATAACGAGAGAACCGAGTCAGACCCTCGAATGACTAATCTCTCGCAAGCATGTAAGTTTAATATATATATACGTATACCAAGCAGGTCGGCGTATAGCCGTCGCGTGACACGCACCCACGAACCGGCAGTGTATGTATACACACATATACATGTATATATATATGTATACTTTGAAGTCTGCACACTACATACTTCTCGCGTCGATCGATCGACAGCACCGACTCCCGGACCATAAGAACCGTGCGACTATATATGTATATGTATATACCTATGAGCGTGTGCACAACAGATCGGTGCCGCAACGCTCCTCAGGTTCAAGAACACGCGGCGTGCAAAGCCCCTTGAAAGCTCGCGGTGTGTACGTGTATATAACGTGTCTCGGTGTGTGCGTGCACGCACTTTTTTTCCCCCTCGCAGAGCGCATCGGAAGACGGTTGCCGAGTGTCTGCTCTCTTGGCTCGCCGGCCGCGCGGCTGTGTGCGCGCGCGCGCGTGTGTGTGTACGCTCGAGCATGTGTGCGAGTGCTCAGGTATGCGCGGCTCAAGATCGACGACGGATAGACACTCGATTGTATATAATACGCGACTCTCAAAGTTTCGAGTGACTTACTTAGTTCGCGGAACGAGCCGTTCGTTAATCGGAGGGATTGCTGAGATTCTTTCTTTGATAGAGGGGAGAAAAATATAGAAAATTTGCAAAATATTCATGTTCATGATTCTGTACGCTCCAAAAATCAGGTAAAAACTCATTACGGTGGCAAGAGAAATTCGACTCGGATGTATCGAACGGATTTCCTTTTTACAAAAAAGGGAATGTGCTCCTAGTTCAAAACCGGATTGAGTAAGAGAAAATCCTTTTGTGGCTCGACGAAAATTGAATAATTATATGCTCCAGACATGATAAAAACGCACTTCTTTAGAATGTGAAATTGCATTTCGCTTTGGAACAAAGTTCTTACTGAATTTTTGAATAGTGAGATTGGAGCTGATCAATAGATCGGGTATTTTTAAACGGTAGCCATGGTACTGAAAGACAACAATTTATCAGTTTTTAGGATTGGAGCAAATCAAAAAAGCAGATTCAAAACAAACAATTTATATGTTAATTTTTCTTTTTATTTGTATACTGTAAGATTAGTTTAAAGTAGATCCTAAAATTACACCGTTACTAGCCGATAAAGTAGAGACTTCCTTCAATATTTGACAACACCCTAATTTTGTCCCACCTGTGCCTCGCAACACGTATATAGACAGAATCATTCAACCCAGTTCCAATTCTTATTTATATCCTCTAAAAACCCGATAATAATTGCCCCGCGAACGCGTTCGCTCCATACAGAAAAAAGAAATGAGACCATCGCTCCATCACTCCGTCTCTCTCTCTCTCTCTCTCTCTCTCTCTCTCTCTCCTACGCCTTATTGGGTTAATTCAAGAGTCGCCCAAAAACGTCTCGTTTTCCTAAATCGAACGAACTCTCGTCGCGCTGTATAGCACATGCACAGTGAACACATACACGTATACCGCGATCGAAGGTCCGTTCGGTTAATAATGCTCCGCGGAATCTGACGTCGCCAACGGTCACAAGGAGTCACGCACACGTATAAGGTGGCAGGGAGTGTGTGCACTGCGGGAGAGTGAGAGAGCGGCATATATAGCGAAAAAGCAGAAAAAGAACGTTCAATTTTGAATTTCTCGCGATGCCAGCGGATGATTCATTCGTTGCACGTGAGATTAGCGATTTTTCAACGACTGTACGATAGGGAGAGAAAAAAAAATACCAGTAGGAAAACACGACCGTAAGTCGGATTTTACGAGTTCTCGTGCATGCCGCAGCAAAAAAGGCTATGCAACTTATAGATTCGCGAACTGTACACCAAATTTCCGGCACCAACAGCGCGCGCACACACACAAGCATCCCAAATTAACGCATTCGAACGAACCCTCACGCGCGCGAGCCTAGCTGTATATATACACACATATACGCCTTTTGCGCGTGTGGGTGGCTCGCAAAGGCTTGTATGTGCGATGCTGGGGGAGAGAGAAAAACTCACTTCCTCGCGCCGGAGCACCTCGACCTGGAGCCGCTTGTGATAGTCTTCGCACTCATCTTTGTACTTCTCCATCTCCTCCTTGGTCTGGCGCATCTTCTTTTTTAGCACGTCCAGCAGCGTGCCTTGCACTTGGGTCGACATCTTTTCTCTCTCTCTCTCTCGCTCTCGCTCACTCTTTCGCTTGTTACCTCGTCAACTGTATGTATGTGCGAGTGTTGCAAAAAAGATTCACGGCAACGTTTGTACACGGATAGAACTCAATGTTCCAAAGGGAGAAAAACTTTTATTCACTCTCCTCTACTACACTTTTATACACGTAGCGGCGGCGGCGGCGGCGGCAGCAGCAGCAGCAGCAGCACTTGTGTGTGTATATGAGTCGATGGTGTACTCCTTTTTTTGTATTATAATCTCTCGCCTCGCCGGATCGAACGTACTACGGGCAATACACACACCGGACACACACACGGGTTGTACAGCGCGCGACAACCAAGTCGACGACGACACGGACCACACGACTTTCCTTCGTCTACCGGGGAATGTATAATGGAGCGACACTCGTGTATATCGCGAGATCGCGGCTGCGGGCCGATGTTATTACTTTGTACTAAAAAAATTACGGCGGCGGGGGATCCTGGATAGCGCGAGCGAACGCGCGTGTGTGTGTGGGTCCCGGGTAAACGTCGGCGACGTGCAAGTGGCGAGCAATGTGTATACGCGAGCGCGGATCCGACGTGTGCGAGGTGCGTTCGCGACCACTGACTGCTTTTGCTGCCTTCGCGAGCCGATGAGAGAGACTAGCCTCTCTTTCTCTCTCTCTTTTTTGCTCTCTTCGTCCTTGTCGCTCCGCTTGACTTTATAGGCGAGAGCTCTGCGGTCGTCTCTGTCTGAAGAGCGGCGGCGCGCATTTCAAGATGGCCGAAGCGCCGCGCTGGAGCTTCGCGAGTCGCGACAGTGTGTTTGTGTGCCTGTATGTATGGAGCGCATGCGCAGCGATTACAACCACTGACCGACGAAGAGAAAACGAGTTGGGAACGTACGAGAAAGAGAGAGAGAGAGGGAGGAAGAGAGAAGGAGAGAGTAACAGCGAGCGACTAGCGAGGATGGATTCGTGTTATGGGTGTTGTCCACCGTACGGCGGTTCAAAGTTTTTACAGTCGATGTTTGTTGAATGAGAATTTATGCGAAAAATTGTTGGTCAATCACTGTAAGGGATATTTGACTGTTCGATGAACACTGTTGTTATAAATTAAACTTTTGTTTGTTGGCATGGGAAAATTCTTGTAAAAAAGCTGTTTATTTGAACGCGATTGATATATGAAATCTTTAAATTTCAATATTTAATGATTTATAAATCGTTTTCTTCCAAAATGAAATAGTCATATAGTTGATTTAATAAGAAGAAATGTCAAATTGATATAATATTGATCAAGCAAAGGCTCTTACTTTTGCTCCAGTGTCGCATTTTTCTATATATAATAGATTAATGAAGTAATAAGAAAGGCTAAATTAAGAGCAATGCAGTAAAAAGCTTGAATTGTGGAAAAAAATTCAAATAAAGAACCTACCTAGTGAAATTTCAATTCATTTTTCGAGACACTCAAGTTAAATATACCTAAGTATAATAGGTTCTTAGCACTAAATTAATTATCAAATTACGCTCATTTTATGCTTAATTAAATGATTTTTGGAATTCTTGAGATTTTGAATAACCGAAAAATATAACCGTGCATTTACACGTCCTCTGTAAACTCGCGGCTTATTAAAAATTATCATTTATACTAAACTAAAAATTTTGATAAGTTTATTTACTATTTATAATTTATTTAAGTTGAATTATTAAGGTGAACTTGAAATTTTTAAAACAAAATTATTCTTTTTATAAATTCGTTTTTTTTTTTAAGTAAATTATCTTACCAAAGTGAGTATTGAATGAAAACAACTCTACCTGCTTTGTGTAATTAATATGAATAACAAACAATTTGTGCAAATTAATGCCAATTAATTTTTTTAAAATTTAATGTTGATTCCATCTTTTTCAAGCACTTTTTGCAATAACTTATAAGTAATCAATTATATATACAATGCAAGGTTTGAAGGTATACCTCAAACCTTGTATACATCCTATATATTACTATTTAAATATTACAGGAAGAGTTTTGCAACAAACAAATTTCATTAAATTAAACCCATAGTAAGCTTTACATAATTTTGACTATTTTTACAAAATTAAGTGGAGCAACGACATAATGAGGAGGGCAGGACAGAGAGAGATGATTTAAAAGAGCATATAGAGAAGGGGCAAAAGAAAAAGTAGTCCTTGTCAGTGCGGTGATTTTACGGACGTTCTGTATAGCAGAAGCTCCAACTTTCGTGCGCCTGCAGCATTTTGAACGCTGAAAAGTCGCGTAGGCAAGAATAAGAGGTAAAAAAACGACGAAGAGAGAAAAAAGGAAGCCCGCAAAAGGAGGCACAAGGTTGTGGGCTTGCCGTATTCTAGGTTAGAATACACTCTAAAAGAGAATTGATTGGGGGATTCATAGACAGACATTTGCCGGTAACGTCGGTACAATTCGATAAATATATATATATATATATATCCCTTTTCTTTCTCGCTCTCCGTTCTCTATCTCACGGTGGACGAAGTGGGTGGGAGGGAAACTGTACTGGACACATATATAGGTGGTGTATAATGTGCGTACGTCATGAAAACCCCGGAAATACCGCGCCCGAATGTTTGAATCGAGAGGCGGCGAAGCGCTTCGTTCCGGTTTTCCAATGTGTGCGTATGTGCATATATATACGTACACACGTGCGTGTGTTGCAGTATATATGCAAGTGAGCGCACTTTATTTATTTCGCGTGCTTAATGTGTCGCAATGAGGGGATTACAGCCGGAAGCACCCAATGCTTGGAATTAATGAATGCACGCTTCTCCTTTTTGCCTTTTGATGAGCTGATTCTTTTATTCGTTTTCTCTTTTTTTATGCGCTTCAATTTCTTTCAAATCAACCGAGAAGCTGACAAAGTTCGGCATCAACAGTTTTATTTGAAACACCTATCGTAGATAATAGATAAAAATTTGGGTTGATATTGTCAATCTAAATTATGTAATGAATCAATATGAATTCATTACAGATATATAATTATTACTAGATAAGATTAATCCTATCTATTGTCTAATTCCTTTTAAAACTAAAAGTTATACTGCATTGTTATTAATACATTATGTATTAATGACAACTATTATCTTCATTACACCAATTACTATTTCAGACTAACTGCATTAACTAGATCATACAGCTAATGCCAAATTAATGTTCTATTTGGGTCCTCCATGAGTCAAGTATCTTCTTGGGTACAGAATAAAATAAATGTTTTAATTTACCAGCTAATATTTCAATTAATATACAGAAATATTATAAATAATATAAGTAATTATAAAATAAAATGATTAATACATTGTTCAATAACTTTTTAATAATTTGTAAATGAAATTATATGATGAATTCTTTTTTTTCTCTTAAAAAGGAAGACAAATTAAGTTATTAAAACTCATGTACAAGTTAGGGATACAAAATATGAAATATTTAAAAATTAAAATAAAATTCATAGCATAAAAAATGCTATGAAAACTTTTATTAATAAAGAATAAAAATAATTTTTTATGGTAACCTTAAATGTATCTCACTAATATATTTTTGATATTTATATAAACCATACAAAATGTATCTATTGATAAAAAGTTTTATTCTCGACAATTTTTTAGACTTGAAAGATTTATCAACAAATGATAAGATAAATTATATTGATAATGGTGAAATGACTTCATTTTTAAAATAATCTGTGTTAATTTTATTAAAAAAAATAACATTTTACATAAAAATTTCAAACATTAATTAAAAAAATTAAAATAAAATTATAAAATCCAAAATTAAAAGAAAATACATTTTGATTAATTTGAGATGAACATATGAAGAAATGCTCAGTACATATTCTCTTTTATAATCAACAAATTCTACAAGATAAATTTAACAGCTTACAAGATAAATGACATGACAAAACTGCTTTTAATTCGGTTCATGCGATCTAATTTGATTTTGATTTGTGAATATGTAATCCAAACATAACTTTCACAAGAATGAAATAAGTTTTTAAATAATGTTGGAATTAGCCAATTAATGTAAACAATGTGTAATATATTGAGAAATGTAAATAATTACATGCCTTCAGGGAAGCTAAAACTAAAATGATATTACACATGTTCGATGAAAGTGACACGTAAATAGCAATATTTCGCTTACAAGCCTACATTAAGCAGTTGTGCTTACGCAATGCCTTCATCCAATTGAAATCAAAGGCACTGGATCACATCAACGAGAAGTATTTATAGAATGTTGGCGATACGTCACACAAGGTAACATTTGCCTGGTGCAAGTTGAACTAAAAAAAATCACAGCGTTCAATACTGAATTGTTCTCTTACTCATAAGTAAAAAATAGCTAGAGACTATTTTGAAGACATACTGAAACATGTTTTCTACTTTAAAAAATGCTTTAGCTTAATTTACTAAATTTAAATGCTTGCAGTAACACGATGCAATCAAATTCTAGTTATACAATTTAAAAATTTATTTTGTGAAGCCAATAAATTTTTTTAAAGAAATAAGCCAAATTTATGTAAAAAGAACAGTTAAAGTATCCTTTTTAACTGAAAATAGACATACATAACCTCTTCATCTTTCTTATTTAAACAGTTTAATCTACAGCATTAATGATAACGACAAATCTAGTTTTTCTTTTGGTATATTATTTATTCTTTTGAGACTAATAGTCTAAATAATGAGCTAATCCTATACCAAAATACTGACCCTTTTCAGCTGATTGCTCATAATATTTTGCAGCTCGTTCTTAATCAGGCTAAACTTCATCATAGTATCGCTGGAGAAGATGGAGCACCCAAATGCCAGACCGGGATAGTCAGCGCAACGCTTTCTCCGTCTGGCCTCTCTCTCAGCCTGCACTTCGGTCCGTTCACTAGGACACCTGAGCTTGGCGAGTTCTGCAATTTCTGGATCCTCCTCAACAATAGGACCCTCCTCATCGGAATTGCCATCACCTCGAGCTCTTGCGACTGCGTGCTCAAGCTCGAGGTCCTTACCAAAGTCCTCATCATCGGAGAAGCTGCTACTACGCAGAGTCTTGTTTTTACTCTGCGTAGTGTCATCTCGACCACACTGCGCGGGTCTTTCATTCTTGATGACAATGACCTTATTATCGCAGCTGAGTTTGGATTCTTTGTTGAGCTTATTCAAGTGCCTCGGTGAGCCAGGTACTCGCTTTGGCGAGCCCAGGTTGAGGTTAAGGTTATCTTTTGTTTGTAACTTGGGACTCTCCTTCAAGGATTCGGTAGTATCTTTGATTATTGGTGTGGCATTCACAACCCCGTCAAGGCCACACTGCGCGGGTCCTTTGTCGGGGATCGAGGGGGTTATTGTCGAGGGTATCGGTAGCGACGGAGCAATCGTCGTCAGCAGATTCTGGTCAAGACGACGTCTGGTCGCATGTCTCGGATGATGCTGGTGTCCACGACGTCTTGTCGTCGTCGACAGCACAGGCTCCATGACTCTCCACTTTCTCTCCCTTTTCTCGTCTCTGTGCGAGAAAGTAACGATTCTCGTACTCCACTCCTCTCCAGGCTCTTTCCCTTTAAACGATCCACCTTGTTGTTATTGCTGCTCGTCCATCTAGCATTCTGCTATGCTTGGCATACGAACACCTTCATATTCTGTATATATGTATATATACTTCTAGGTTAGGTTCCTACTACTTGTGTGCGATCATTCGTCTGTTACTTCGTCTCTCGAGCCAGTCGATTACCAAGAGATCAGAGAAGAAAGGGAAATAAGTTTAAAAAAATCTACTCTCTACTTTTCCAATTACTGTTGTTGTTGTCCCCTTGGCCCCCGTGTGGGCTGACGACGATGAGTCGACGACGGAGGTGTGAGAGGAGCCACCACCACCAGCGGACTCGCCGCCATTTTCCTTGCAACTGATCGTCGCGCCCCCCTTCACACCAAAAACTTCCTCCTCGAATCTATAGATGGCACCAGCTGAACGCATGCGCGACTGGTATGTCGCGGGAATCTTCGAATATGGAACTGGGGCGAGAATGGAATTAGGCTCTCGTCGTCGACGGCGTGTGCAGTGTATATACGTGCGAGAGAGGGAGAGAGAATGAATATGCGAAGAGTTTGGTGCGCGCGGCACGACTGCGGATCGCCCGGAGAGGGAAGAACCAGCACCAGTTGGGCGACCGCGAGAGAGAAGGAGAAGAGGAGCTCAAGAGTGTGTGTGTGAGAGAGAGAGCGAAGGTCATTTTCGAGACGTCGGATACGAATTTGGACGGTGATGACGAGGCCCCCACGGATGCTGCGGCTTATAGTCTGCCTACATGTGTTCTGTAGCGATGTTCTGGCTTCGCTTCCTTATGCTGGATTTCCAAGGAACGACGTGTTTTAACAGCGGCGCACTGCCGAGGGCGGGAACTATGCACTGACTGGTAACAGGGTATTTTAGAATTGATTGAAATAGATTTTTGTAACACTCCGACTACTTATTTGATAAGATTACTCCGGAAATTCAATTTATTGATAATATGAATTCAATTGCAATTCGGAGCACTGACATTCTACCTAACTTTTAATAAAAAACGAGTACAAGACTTCAACTTTGTACCTATACTTTGAAAATTATAAAGAATTTTTGTTTAATGCGAAAAAATAGGTTAAATGTTAAATATTACTTTTTATAAAATATTTTTACTAAATAATGTTTCATGTTCCTCGCATTGACAAGAAAGTAAAAAATTTTGCTGATCATTGCATAATTAAACAAGGATATTGAATAAATGCCGTCACATTGCAAAACTAATATTTATAAATCGTCTTGAAAAACATTTTCTTATACAAGGACTGTAAACAATCACATATTTCATTAAATAACTACTTGGAATTTCACCAAGTTTTATTTAAATTATTGTTTTTTGTTGATGTACACACGTATGTAGATACATTCGTGCAATCGTTTAGTGGTAAATAATTATTGACAATTTTTTGCACTAACATATTATTTCAACTAGTTTGATATGAAATTCGAATGTAAATCAAAGTAATTTTTTTTACTAAGATGCAGCTATTAGGCTACTTTTAGAGTAAAACTTATGATACAATAAATTATCGTTTAGCGTTAATTTATTGACTTTTCTAAACCGTAAAATCATAATAAAGTTTTTTGGAATATCTTGAAACTATTAAAAAAAAAATATTTAGTAATAAAAGTTATTTTTTCGCTTATTTTTTCAATGAGATTTAGATCATAAGCTTATCGTAATTAAATAAGTTTATTTTTATAATTACTGTATATATGAGAAACATTGATTAATTAAGCGATATATAAACTTTTAAACAAAGTATTATTTTTTCTAAATTTTTTGATATTTCGTATAAATTTTAATTGAAATATTGGATTTCCAAAACGACGCAAAATTAAATAAAGAATGTTTGAAAATATAGTTCGTTTTGATTAATCGAGTCTTTCCACGTATTTTGAAAATTAAATAACTTCCTAAAATAATATAATTTTTATTTATGTTTGCTATTAAAACGACTTTTATCAAAACTAATAGAATTTTAAAATAACTTTTGAAATTGAAATTAAAAATTAAACAAATTATTTATTTAAAGAATTTTCATGAAATAAGCGAATGATCTTTATATGAATATTATATATACGAATAAATTATCAAATTGGTTATTACATATTTATAAAATCCGTTTTTGCATTTATGTTACATTTGCTTCAGGTTTTGCTTGGTAAATAAAGGAAAAATATAATAAATTTCTTTTAGCATGTATATTACACTAAATTAAGGAACGGAAACATTCATTCAGGCTTTTGACTTTTGAATCGACACAGCTTTAAAACTAAATAAATTGTAGCATTAATTATTAATTGGAGCTAGTCAAAATAGCTAAAAAAAACTATCTACATTCATACTATATTAAAATTCTTGCAATGAATCAGAGTATATTCTTTTCGTCAACCTAATTCTTATCGGGCCGAATTCCAACATAAACCATCATCAAACCCAAACGTCATTAGCGAAACGAAACATCCGAACACATTCTCTGAAAAACAATTATCATGCGAGTTAGAACAGAGAAAGGCACATCGAGGGACTACAGCAGTCCTCGGCATTATCAATACACAAGAAGTCGTCGTGATGAGCGCAACTTTTCGAGAGAGAGAAAGAGAGAGTCTGCTGCGCTTTCGGTAAGCCGACACCTCGTAAGTTTAACAGAGCCGAGCTTCTTGACAGCTCCGCACGTAATACGGCACGCTATGCACGAGCTGCCCTCGCAGCATCATGACATTCTTGCTGCATTACGACAAATCCACCACACACATGCACACACGTATGTACGTGTATCGGGAGCGAAAGCGCGCGCATGCGTAAAACTCCTTTAACGGTGAATATTGTGCATTTATACAGACAGTGGTCTGCATTATATTCCCTCCATGCTTTTCTCTCTTTTGCCGTTTTAGCCGCACACACAAACGGGTTTTCGCTGCTGCAGTGATTCATTCTCCTGCTCTTTGGATCGTCGCGCTTTTTGTCAACGCCTTCGTAGCCTTGGTTGCGCGCGGCCGATCGTCGCGCGATTTTTTCTTTTCCTTCTCTTTTGAATATTTTCATGATGTACGGCAGCGGCGGCGGCAGGGCTCGAGAGCCTTAAGCGTGGATATATAATGCTAAATTGTAATTTGATCAGGTCTATGGATGCTGTATACGTGCAGTTGAGCCCCCCTCGCTTGACGTCCGATAATGCAGCACACGATATTATTATAACGATAAGAACGAAAGTAGAAAAATTACGAAACGAAACCTTTGAATCTAGTACAATATACGGGGCGGGACTTGTTTCCAAATGCGGTGCAGAAAACGCATCCTCATTCATTTCTATGCATATATTTTATCAGTCAAATGACATTATCAAAGAACAGTCTAACTAACTTAAATTCTTTTTTTTGTCGTAATATTTGCATTCTGTCGATTGATATAAAAGGCAGATAAACTATTATTAATTGTTCTTTCATTATTATTTAATTAATTGCTATTACAGTATTGTAAATATCGTTCAAATGCGAGTAAAAGTTTATTCTGCTTTGAGTCACTCGCTTACGAATAAATTTAAATTAAATTACTCAATTAAACGATGATAATGAAATTATTTCATTCCGATGAGTGAAGAGTCTTGTAGGTATGTACAAAATGTTTTTGATTTGTGATATGAGTCGACTTTTATTATGATTCCAATAAGTGAATTTCATATGAACGAAATGAAAAATCTAACAATTAAATAAAAATTGAACTAATATTATAAATGATAAAAATTCAAAGTATTTTTTTACTAATAGTCTATACTGTATATGAGTAAGCTCATGACTTGCATTGGGCATCTATATCTTAAATCGTTAATTTTGTCGGTCGTGACTTTAAACATATTGCGAAATATTTATTCTGTATAAATTCTATAAATTTCTATTTCTTATATTAATGTTTACTGCATCGAGAAGTCAAATAATTTGATTAGCGCATAATTATATAAATTATATTGATAAATCTTAAAAACAAACTGAATGCCTTTTTTACAGATTCAAGTACATTCTTAATTTTTCACTCCAATCAAATCAATATTTTTTGTGAAATGGCATAACATTGTAAATATTCAAAAATATCTTAATTTAAAAAAAAAATTGATCATCTTTTGAAAAAATGTAGTGAAAAACTAATGTCTTATTATATACATGGCATGTATATATTTTCATGTCCATTTTTTATATTTTCCGTCCCTTGAAAAGCTTGAATTTATTATTAAATTGACGCCGTTTTAGCCTAAAAATGATAATTCATCTTTTGTACCTGTTGTAATTTGCGATATCTATTTCAAATTATCCTTTAATTACCTTAATTCTATCGCAGTACGAATAATCGATTTTTCATCGATTCATAAAAAGTATATATTTATCCTAATCGAAATTCATTTCAAGTAGGAGAGAGCGTGTTTGCAAAGTAAATTTCGCGTGAATCAAGTGTAAATAACTCACGTTCTGGAGGGCCTTGTCCTTCTCCTCGAGTTTGGCGTTGACCTGCATGAGGGCCTCCTGGGTCTGGTCAAGCTCGTTCTCGATGGTCTGGATTTTCTTTTGAAGGGCGCGGGCCTCCTCCTCGGCCTACATTGGCGTTTCCAAAAACACAAAACCGTTTATTAAACTCCGCACTTGCTTAAATGTTCGCCTTATTCGTGCTTCTCTAAAAAAAAACTTATTCTACACTCTCATTTCACGAATCTTTTCTTTACGTTACTTGTTCAACACATGGTCAACTTACTTGCTTTGTCAACAAAGTAAGCTGACGCAGTGCACTAAAAAAAAGTGAGATTTCCATGAAAAATAAAGCACTCTCGTATTCTCATCGAAAGTTTTTATTACAAAGTTTTTATTAAAGGCGAAAGAAAATGGAAACCGTACATATATAAAATTTAGCAATGAAAGGTCCATATATCGAGTTGCACTTCTAAACCATTCGGTCGATGCGCTGCGGACGTAATTTTACCTTTTCAGCGCGTGCATTAGCGTCACGGGCCTGCTGTTCGCACAGCAACGCGCGATCCATCGCATTGTCCTTCTCCAGCTTCATTCCCTGCATCTTCTTCTTGATCGCGTCCATGGTGGCGGTTTGGTTTTTTCCTTTCTACGTTAAACTGCAACAAAGATGAAATTCGATTCGTTAGATTGGTACACCATAAATTTTTTTTATAAAGAAAATAAAGATATTGTTTGCGAGGAATCTGAGCTCTTGTGTATACAGTGACATTAGTTTTTTCGGAGATAACCGTAAAAATCGCTAGACTATTTTTGAAATTCTCGCGTTAAACGATAATCTTACGATTAAATAAACCACGATTACATTTTTAAACTAACGAGTATGTGTATATATATGTACAATATAATAAAAGTCTCTTATTATAAATTATTTTACAGCAGATTGTTTAAACTGCGTATATACTAAAATGTGAGATCTGATTAATGCAAAATCTCTTTCTGCTGATCACACACCAAGTTAATCGTGCAGATAATTCAAAGCATGTTGTGTATTTTCCCGCATCCGCAAATGCTCGGGCTGCTCAAATTCTTAACCTACTTACAAAATGTAATACGAGTAGAATTTTTTCGCGGATAAATGTTACAATGAATAAGTACTTATTTTATATTTAATATAACATATCATGAAAACTAATATACATGTTGATGGAGATTTTCAAATTTTCAAAATGTCTTTTTTTTTTTTTAATTTATAGTTAGATAAAAAGTTTATCGCTTAATAAAAGTCTCTTTTACAGTTTTATTTTAAGAAATTTAATAACTTGAAATAATTTTGAAATTCCATTTATGACAAAATTACTTATTTTACTGCAAAAACTACTTTATTATATTAATTTGGTTGACATTACTTTAAATTTTTAAGCTTTTAATTTTATTAATATTTTAATAACTTTCTTAATTTCAATATGTGAAAATTCGTCTTCGTAATAGAAAAATATGTGCATTATATGTACATTTCTCCATTACGTAGACGAGTTTCACATATTTAAGTTAGTAATTAGATTTTGACATATTTTGAAATGAAAATTTTAACTGAAATTATTACGCAGTTTTTCATTTTCATCTCGTAGACCTGCACGTTGAAAATTATTTTAACATAAGACATTAATTATGATTCGAAAGATGGTTATCTCTTCCGTTTTCATCACCGACCCAGTATTTTAATTTCTTTATTGACACGAGGCATGTCTTTAGGATGTAAGAATTCGAATGTGAGATCAAGTTTAAAGGATTCACTAGCTATTCTTAGATCTAAAAGCTTAAAATAACTTGTCGGTGTGCTGAGTTCAATAACTGACATAAATATATTTTCCGAGTGTGTATATCCAAATTCGTAGCGTTATAATGAAATTATTATAAAATCGTAGAATTAGCTTTGAATTTTCGTCAGCTTTTATACAACATTTATTTATCAACTTGATGGGATGGACGCATAAAATAACTTTTTTGGAAATATTTTCTTTCTTATAAATTGAACCACTGGCTTTCTTTTCGATACAGCTACATGATAAGCATATTATCGCAACAGTTAATTTTCAGGATCTACCGGTATCATTTATTTCATATGCAGATTATTAATCGAATAATGTCACCATACGCAATCGAAATATAAGGATAAATAAAACATCAGAAAACTTTTCTCATTTTAAATTTAACGAAAGCCTCGGTGTTCGTTCGCTCCCTCATGCCTACTCCGCAATTATTTTTAATGCTCCTCGCTTCTGCAGCGTCTTAAGCCCGCAAACCTAACGGAAAGGCGCTTTTTGTTCTCTCTCCCAATATCGGTTTCTCTCCAGACCCATTAACGATGATTCAATTGCTGCACAACCATATATATATATATATATATATATATAGGTGCTATTTAACCGAAATTCACGGAGCACTCGATGACGCTATACGGTCGCAGCTAAAAAAAATTGAGGCGGAAACAGGAGGGAAAAAGTGGCGATTTCTCGTTTACGCATTCCACGCAGCGCGCGCGGGTCTAGCACATCTTGGGAAGTTGGGTTCGCCTTTTCTCTCTCTCTCTCTCTCTCT
>UELV01136175.1:0-10709 GCA_900490015.1 Megastigmus stigmatizans | reverse complement strand
TCGGTATCACCATTCGAAAGAACAGCTCAAAATACGTCGAATATGATGTTTTTCAAATTTTTTCAAACATTTTTTTTTAATTGAAAAAAAGCCTTGTAAAGGATGTTGAAAATTCGGGGTCTTGGTCGTTAATGGGTTAAAGTATAGCGATAGGTCAGTATAGCGAAGTTATAGGTATTTATAAATTTATAGGTGGTTTTATATGTTTAGGAAAACAAGAACAGGCGAGCGTCTTTGAATTGTAAAATAAAAATGCGTTGCGAATCCAATAAGTAAATTGTCCAAAATAAGTATGTCAAAAAATGGAATATGAATTCAGGTTTAATTAGATAATTCTAGAAAATAAGAAATCTTCCGCGCTTCATTAAATAGAAAAACATATAGTATATTGAATTCAAAATTTATTTTAGTTTTTAAAAACATTCTTCTGGTATAGTAATAATTAAGAGTAAATAAATTAACAATTGCTATACTGGTATACTAATTATTAAAATAATATTTTCTAGAACTTAGCATACTTCAATTTTACTATACTGTCTACTAAACATTAGTAAACAGCGACTCTGTCTCACCATTGCTGAATATTATAGTAATTTTTCATGAAGTTTTTCGCAATTTTTAGTGAACTATTTTTCTCCGTGAAGAAGCAGAAGAAGAAGCGAACGTGTATACATACACGCGTTGCACCTAATAATAGGCGAGCACGAAAAGGCGAAGTACGAGAAATTCGCGGTGGAAATTCGGTGTCGCGGTGACTGGTACATTATAAATGGAAGTTGATTGATGCGTTGCGGGGTGTTAAGGAGAGGCAACGTATACTACTACAGAGGACCTCTCGCGGGACTTACGACATTCGAATGCAAGACACCACGCGAAGGAGGATGTGTCACTGCACGGACGTTTCCCTATTGTCGACCGACTTCTGTTGGACGATATGCATATGAACGAGGGATCCGTTACGAGGCGCGCGGCTTTTCAGCGTTCAATAATGCTGTTGCGGTTTGCGGTAGAAACAATCAGAGACCGCGCGTGTAACTTTTGCGAAAACGTGACATTTTTTAATGGGAAAAAACTCGGATGCAGGATGATTTCTTAAACTCTAACTAGTGCGCGTGTAAAATGTGACGGGTGGTTCGCGGATTGCAATTAAAATTTGCAACGGTTTGTTTACATTGACGAATTTACCAGCTCTTTTAAAATAATTAGAGAGAAAATACAGAATATCTCATGGATAAATATGATATCTTTTTTTTTTAATAAAACCTTCCGTAAACTGGTTCACGTGCGATTGCACGTCCATGTGCATTGATACGTGATATTGCAGGGTATGCAGGGCAGAGCTACTGTTTATATATTTACGCGTTTAAAAGAGAAAAATTGAAATTCCAACATAACGTCTGACTTTTGCAAGCGTGCAATTTTTGATTTTTGAGCGTGAAAAATTGATGCATTGCCTGTTACACGCCGTACGAGCACGTATTATGTCCGGCATAAAATTTGTTGATTTTGAAAATAAATTTTGAAAGATTTTTATACATCCAAAAATTGAGGATTTTAAAGATAAATGCTCCACTATCTGCAATTTGGTACACTTAAGAAAATTACGTACTATTGCTGTGAGTTTAAACTCGCTTTTACGTTTACTGTGATCGAGTTCCATTTCAAAATCTCAAATATGCAAATAAGCATTTGTATGTATTGTGAGCTTTTCCGATGTTAGTTAAGCTTTTAAGCGCTTTTAGTTCGCATATACACTCTGTACGTCTTTGGTCGGTCGCAGGGATAAAGTAGAGAGTCGCTGCATGGATAGACTCTGTAGGTGTGCTTCGCGGAAAAGAATATATATGTGCAGTCGCCTTGTTAAAGCGACTTGATTGTATTCTCGCTTTACTTATAAGTAGCTACCAAGCGTGTAATGTTTATCTAGCAAGAGAATCAGAAGAGAGCGCATTACAAAGAAAAAAGTTATTAATAAGGAAAAAGACACACGAAGTTGGAAGTATTTTTTAATATTCAACTATTAGTTAAAGTTTAATTAATATCCCACATCCAAAAATTAAGCGTGCGAAGAGCGGATAAATTTTGCTAGTAGTATGTCAAAAAATAATAATATAAATTTTAGTCTTAAAAGGAATCAACACAATGCACTGAAATCAAATAATATCTGTTAACTGACCTTCCAACTGCTCTTTCTATTACGGACTATTTCATTTTACTGAAAGCTAAATGAAATAAGCTTTGGATAAATAAAGAGTGAAAGTATATAATAAGCTTTTACGTATAGATTCAGAGTCGGAGAAGAATGCACTCGAGTTAGACTAACACTAAGGTAGATGAAAAAAGGGTCATGCTTTTTCTTATTTATGAAATTTTAATTTCTTTAGACCATCTTTTGCTTGGATCGTCATTTTAATTAGGTTTGAAGTTAAGAATTGATTAAAATAGAAAAAATAGTGTGTGTTATATGATCATTTTATTTTCAACTTAAAAATCACTTGGATTCAACCAAAACGAATTCTCGAGATTTATTATACGAATAGCTATGTCTCAGAAGATTTGGGACGAACCTGACGAACTATCTCCATACTACACCGCAAGCAAAAACACCGGCGAACAAAAGCATTTGAAATAAAAAAGTCAAAAGTCGAGGAACTGTATTTCCAAAGAAAAGTATCGCATTGCCATCTACTTTTCATTTGCTACTGCGAATGGCTTAGCAAATAAATGAGTAGCACGGAAAGGCAGAGCTGGTGCAAGAAACTCGAATAAAGAGAGAGAAGAAAGGACAAACAGAATGAGAATAAAAGAGAATGCGCGAAAATCAAGACGAAGCAAGATAGATGAATTGGTGTAAAGAAATAGAAGTTTATAAACAGAGAGAGAGAGAGAGGAAAGATTTTCGATGAAAAATATAAAGTGAACGGATCGGCCAGTGGAAGACAAAGCGGCGTATAAACAGAGTATAAGAGAAAATGGGAAAAGATAAATAGACGGATTGTTGGGCAACTGTTCGAACGATGCTTTCCAGAAAATCACCTTTGGGGAATGTAGAAATTAGGTGATTCGGATAATGCAGATATGCTTCTATTGTGACCCTCAGTAAGAAAGGATTTGAAGATATTTTCCGATTTAATGTAAACTGCAGATGATATACAATTATCAGCTTGTCAAAATATTTGTACGATTGAAGCGGCGTCATTTTTAAAAAGCTACAAATATTGACACGCGCAACATTATATTTTTTCGCGAGCAGATAAATGCAGAATGCAACAGTCGTGTTACTAAAATCGATACGTATCCGCTTACTCGTACAGGTTTCTGACGCGATAACACGTTCGCGACGAAACTCAATTTTGCAGCTTTTTAACTTAGAAAATTGCACTTACCGAAACTGATAAATGTCAATATGAAATAACATGTGCTTTAAAAATTTAGGTCATCGTGGGAACGTACTTGCGGTTATCAGGTTATTCTGATATACCTACCAAATGATTTTGTACGTACACTTCGTTAATGAAACTAATAACTTGGCTATTTCAATCTCAAAGTGCGACGGAATTCTTATACAAAATCCAGATTCTGATGAAACGAAAATGCACTCATGGCTTGTAAAGTCAACCTCGTCATCCTTTGATATGCGTATGTATATTTACTCCTCGCACAACTACTAGTACTGCTCATAAATAAATATGAAGTAAAAATTTGCATGATCTAAGAAATGCTGGACTGCTGCTACAAAATTGACCATCTTTTTTTTTTAAAAATACAATTCTGCATTCATAAGAAGTTTTTTCTTTACACTTTAAATTAACAATCAACCTTTGTAGCTGCGAACTTTGAATATTGTCAACCCTCATCAGAATATAAGAGATGAACTGATACCAATAAAATACTGTATAAACTGATATTTCTAATGTATTTTATATTTCAGCATTTAAATGATAAAAAGGGATGATCTTATTATGTTTCAGCAGCGTGCGAAAAGAATGAGACACGAACTTTATATTTCATTGCTTTCATGAAATATGCATATTTTTTAATCTGACTTATTTCTCATCTGTATAAGGAAAGTAATGTTCTCGAGATAATGCATTCTCGAGAGATCACACTCCGAATGGGGAAAAAAATACATTGCTTCGCATGATAGGATGTATGCTAATGAACAGACATGGTTCAATATTTATATTAGGTACGATGGCTAATTAAAAAATTTCCTTGTACATTAGCACATTTTCAACTTTAAAGTGGCAGTTTACTATGAAATAATAAACTATTTCTCAACTCAAAAAATAAAAATTATAATACAGAAGAATCGCAGTTGGAAATTTTCACATTCGCGTCGTAAATTGGACAACCTACTTGCACGTCTCTACTGTGAAAATTAGAAGCAAAAAATTCGTAGCTAGTCGAGAATCTCCATTCTTTGCTACAGTTAAGAAGAAATTTATCCGTTAACGCAACAGCACAGACTTATTAAAGTAGTGTTTAAGAGCGAGGAGTATCACTAATGGCATTTCAAAAGGTGCCGACATCTATTATAGATTTTCTCGGTAATTGATAATTAATTGATTGATTTATGAGCTTCTGTAATCCGTATTCTGACGTAATAACTTTTTATTTCTTGACAATTGAATGTTAAGTCTGTTTTCTGTTAAAATCGACACACTGTTTTTTTTTCTCATTTTTAACATGTGACCAATTTTATTTAACAATGCTACAAACTATTACTACAGAATTCTACCAATTCAAACGCAAAGATTTACAAGATTCAAGTAAAAACTTTGCACTTTCGATTGTCACTAACTAATGGATAACCAGACATGCGGGTCCTGGATTTTCTTGAAACTTTTATGCAAAATAGTCAGACCCGTGTATCGGGGTTTTATTGAATAGGCTTTGGAAACCAAGACAATCACCACTCTTTATGCTCATAATCTATATCTATATGTATTGTTTTGTAGTATATATATAGATTTCCAGGGCCTATTCAATAAAACGCCGATACAGGGGTCTGATTATTTTACATAAAATACAACTCATGCAAGTTTCAAGAAAATCCAGGACCCGCATATCTGCGAATTTCCGCAACCCTTTCCATCGCGGAACAAAAAATTCTATCCATCTCTCTTCTTTGTCTTCATCCATACACACACATACACACACAGACACACTCACACTCTCTGTCTTCCCTTTTTAATTGTACGCCACGGCGCGCAAAAAAAGTTGGAGACGGGATTACAAAAAAAGACCCCTCGGGAGATAAAAGACATGCGCAAAGGATCTAGCCAAGCGTTTACGAGATCCTTTTTAAAGCTGTTCGCGCTTGCACCGTTCCAAAAGCTTTACGAGTTAACGCCCACGAAAGAAAGAGACAAGGCGACATATATATATATATATATAAAGAGAGAGAGAAGAAAATGGTTTCCGCTCGCCTTCGGAGATTTAGCGGCGAAACGATGCATGCGACCAAAGCCAATACCGTCAGCTTGTATACCCACGAATCAAGGGTCAAATTGTTTTTGCAGTCTACGTACACTTCGTTATTTGTATCATAGAAGAGATTTCGTGGTACACGGAAAAAAGACTGGAGGAGCAGTTGCCTCAACTGGTGTTGTTGTTAATCAACGCGTACGGCGAGCTGCTTGTCCTTCAAACGGGAGAGCAGTTCACTTTTTCTGGGAGAACCATTCGCCCTATATAGTATAATAAATAAGATACATATAGAACAGTAACAAGATACAAAAAACAAATGAAATAGAAACGCCTGCATTTTGGTTATTAGGTAAATCGGGGTCGAAAAAACCGATTTTCAAATTTGCAGCTTCCTAGATCCAGAGGTTCCATGCGGAAACAGAGTTTCAAAGTTTTATTTGTTTATATGTCGAGAACGGCTTAGGCTAGAACAAAATGGTTTACACCGATTGAAAGAGCGTAAAATTTTACATTGGAATATATTTTTTATTCGATTTCGATGAGTGTAAAGTTTCGAGATAATTAATAGAAAAGAAAATTATCTCAACTCTCCGTAGTGAGTGGGGTAACCAGTACGGCAGTACTCCAGAAACAGAGTAGCCGCTGCACACTACTGCTAGTGGCGCTGCTACATAGCTCTTGGCGCGGCGGTTTCCCCAGTCTTTTTTCCGTGTACAGATTTTTTCTATAGTTATAAATACGCTTTTGACCAGGAAAAATGGAACGATTCAATCGTTTGAAGATTGTTTTCATCGTGTAAGATTAAAAGGGCTCAATGCTCAGTAGTGCTCAATTATATACTTGTTTAAAAGTTAGTAGAATCGATTTAATTTGAGTGGGGCATTTTTTCGTTTTCTTTGAAAATTAATTGTGAATAAGTAGCTTATTTCAGCGCAGAAATAATGCATGTATTTCTCTTGCTGCAAAAAAGGATTTCTAGAGGAAAAGACGTTGCCAGTATTATTGTGAATATTTTATTGTTTTGTTTCATTGCTTTATGCAATGTGAACAAGCATTTAAGACTAATTAGATACCATCTGTGCTCTCATTTTCTAGAATCTACATTGGAGAAAAGAACGTTAAAGTTAAAAGTGCGGGTCGTCTTTAAAGGAATTTTCCCATTTCCAAAATTAATTTTTGTTTTTCGCTACGCTGAGAATGCCATTTGCACCATTAAACGAAATCACCACGACAAAAAGCTGGAACTAAATCTTGTTTCTTCAACTACTGATTGTTAGATTGCAACGATGCGGCTTTTACAACGTAGTCAAGGCATGATACTGCCCTCCTCAAGGTTTTACGGTCATTGTTGAAAAAGACGTTTCTCCAACAATCGAATAATACTTCAGCTTTGTTCTCATTGTAAGCCGGACATGTCACATTTTGATCGCTTCATCATACAATTCAACAACTGAGTGCAACGAGCTGTGACTAAGCGACCAAAATACACAACAAATAAGTCTTACACCCGCGGTAATGAAATTAGAACTGAAACGGACGCGACGATAATGTCGTCGGTTAAACGTCACACGACCAAATTACTTTTAATTCGGTTTGCTTTACACGCAAAATCGATCCGACTATCAAACCATTTTTTTACGACGCTTCAGTTATTTTTATCATAAGAAGAAGTTGACGCGGCACCTTTTTTTTTATTACCAAGTCATAAAACAATTTCGCATTCATCGAATTCACTTGGCTTGATAAAAAAAAACGCTACTTTCTCAGAATAAAAAGTTTCATTACAGGAAATTGAATTAAGCATACAATTTACAGGCTGTCATTATGGTCGTCGCTATGAATCACAGCCCGTACTCCACGGATTAGTTTTACCTCGTCCTTGTGTTTCTAGGTAAGTTTAATAATTCTCTCCACCGATGCATTATTCAAAAGGGTAGCTTTTCTGAGTAATAAATTTCGGACTCTTGGGGATGCGTATGCGATCGAATGGAAGCTCATGATATCCGTGATAAATGCATTAGTGCGAAGAAGCCGTTGATTGGTGAGCTTCTGAGGACATGAACTAGCTTTGAATTGCAGCTTCCGGTAGATTTAGAGGCGAATCACTGAGTTTGAGTATGCTTAGTTTCTGCTCAACTCGCAGTTTTTTTGGTAGTTGCGACTGTAAATTTAACGGACCGAGGAAGTATCGATCTGAATATTCTGAATATAGTATAGAGTGAGATTAGAAAAGAGTTTTTGGTACGAACAATGTTTGTCACAAAGAAGCTACGTATATTGTAAAGTTAAAGTTGATTTATGCATTTTAAAATACAAATAAAGTATGTAATCAGTGGAGTGTACAATGTTGGCATTGATTGGCAACGCTGCGTTCAAACAATTGCAGTAAATACATAAACTAACTGAACAATATCTTATACGAAATATCGCGCTAAAATCACAATCCTCATATTTCTTTTCAGTTGTGTGTAACCTTCATTTTTTATAAATGTCACTGGGATCCTCTCGCACAAATACACTCTCTGTACGCATTGAATAATTCACGTACGGTTTGAAATATATCTTTTGACACGTCTTTAATGGCTGTCAGAAACGTATCTCCCTGTCGAAGTAAATTCGAATGCGTTGACCTACTAACCCTTATGCTGATATTGGTAGTTCACTGGTATTTCTGTTATAAGAAACTAGTTCTCCCACTTCCCTTTTTTAAACGCCTTAGCACGAAACGCGTAAACGATTGAAATCAAACCTGCGTAAAAGGGAGGTGTAATTTTAAGATCGTATTACTTCAGTTTTAGTTTTTTTCAATACTCTCAGGTATTTTAATTTAATTGAAAAAAAGCCTTGTAAAGGATGTTAAAAATTCGGGGTCTTGGTCGTTAATGGGTTAATATATAATACGCATATATGTCAGTAGCAGCTGCCGCAAAACCAATTTGAAGCCTTACTTTCAAAGAAAATTATTTTCAACAGAAACTAATCAAAATAACGAATTTTCCTTTATTTCGACATTTAGTTTCTTGGTACCGTTATTTTGATTTTCAACCTGTTCCCAGAATTGAAGTCAGAGATTCCATAAAAATTCCTAAATCCTACGCACTTTATAATTGGTACAATTTTCAGATACTCTTTCGATCAATAAGAGCTTAAAAGGTGCCGGATGAGTATAGTTGCGACTTTTACGCTTTTATACTTTTTTTCGCTCAATTTTCAATATTTTAACATTTTCAATTTTGAACCCAATTCTGTAAACTACAAAGAATTGGGCTCATTTAAAAAAATGTTAAAATATTAAAAATTGAACTAAAAAAGTGTGAAACTGTAATCGTCGGTAACTATGCTCCTCCGGCTTCTCGTTAACTCGAATATGGTTATAGAGATTTATGTTTGAAATGTATTTCAATAATATTTCAATATTGCAATGTACTTGTGGGAAACATCCTTCATCCGGGAATAATATATGCAGTTTTAATAATAAAATGCATATAAATTCGGGGAAATAAAGTTCGCGCGTAATAAAGTAAAAGCTTTATTTTATATTACAAAATCCACATGCGAATTACATCCTCTTAAAGCTTTTCAAACAAACTCAATAAAAATTCTAGCGCAGTGAAAATCGCTGCTTCTTTGACATAATGACTGTAAGGTAGCTGAGAAAATATAAAAGTAACGATTAGAAAAGGAGGACTTCAAGAAAAATTATGGAGGTTTTTCTCTCGACTGCATGCGATGTGAAAAAAAGTTGTTGAAAATTCGGGGTCTTGGTCGTTAATGGGTTAAATAAAATAACATAATAAATAAATATAAATACATATAAAAAAATATTGTCTGTTACAATTCACTTTTAGTTGTTCTTACAAAAAAACACATGGAATTGCAACTAAAAGAAACTCTTCAAAAGCGATAAACTTACTACAAAAAGCGGAGAAGCGCATAAACGCCTGTGCAACCGATAAAGCTAAGAATAATTACTTGTAAGCATAGTTGCAAGTTACGGTCGGATGATGCAAAATAATTATGTTGGACCGGTAGTGCAATTAATCCCGGCTGGGAGCTCCAGTAATTCACGTTGATTAAACTCGAGATAAAATACCCCGCGGTATAAATAATCCCGGCCCTACGTTTCATTATCGTATCGCTAATAATTGCGAGCACACCCAAGTAAACAAAATTGTATATGATTTATATAATTATAAGCTTGAGCGCGGCAAATATAATCGGTACTCGGGAAACCAGAACCTCATGCTAGTATATTCATAGAATACGGCTTAGAACGAATGGATTTCGAATTGGCAAATTTGATTATCGTTTGGCTTTACACTAATTATGCTATGGACGCGGCAATTGTCGTATTCGTATTTTTGCAATAACGCCGCGCTATTTTGCATTAGTCGCGGTAATATGCTTTTATTTTCAATCTGCTATTCAATTTAAACGGGGATTCATCAGTGGTGCGGCGACACAAGAGTCGCGCGTGGTAACTGGCAACTCGCTATGTTTGCTGTTCGGGTCGGTAGAACAAAATAGCAGAACGGATTGCGAGAAAATTGATCAGCTGTTTATCGGTGCGACCTCTTCTAATTAGAAAATTATATTCTACCCGACCGCATCAGTGCGAAGCTTGCGCTCGAACTCGTTGCCTTTCTTGATGACATTGTATGGAAGAGATAATAAAATCGATATTGTGGAATGATTGAGTTGATGGATATTACCTAATATTAGTAATAAAATTTTTTTTAAAGCGTTTTTTTCTACTTCGGTAACCATCCTTTTTATTGAAAGAGGAATTAATAGTAAATAAGATGACGTAATGCAAATCTTTTTATATGCTTCTTATGTACTAACTAATACGGAATTAGTTTTTCTGATGGAAAATCAGTTCTAAATCGATAGAAAAGACTTGAATTCAACCGGCACTTAATTTATAGAATTACTTCGATTTATACCCAAAACGATATTTTTCTGTTCTTGATCAAAACAGAATTGATCAAAACAGAACACCCAAACTTTTCAGGTAATCTCAATTTAAGACGTTGATAACTATTAAAAACTAGCTGATTCAAATAAGCTTCATTCGGGAGGTTTAGTATAGTATACTCTCGAGTATAGCCGTACTTGGGTATATATAGTCCGACGAGTCCGATTCCGCCATTATGGGTGTCCTGACACACCTGCACGTCCACCCCCACGACGATATTTCACGCCAACTCAGGAAAATTGGCTTGGATTTTGTGGAGGCTCTCTGTATCTCTCTCTCTCTCTCTCTCTCTCTCTCT
>UELV01136173.1:0-15427 GCA_900490015.1 Megastigmus stigmatizans | reverse complement strand
GTACAATTTAGTTTACTTAAAAAAAAAACGAGAGTTGTCTGAACATAGTCGCAGTTATTTCAAAGGCCACACTGTTGAATTGAACGCAAATCGAGTTTGATGCATTTTAACCACGAACTCGTTGTAAAATCAACTATTCATTCATTGACTTGACTATACGTTGTTGAATCAACTAACAAAAAGTTGACTTGACTATAATTTTGTTAAAATAATGGCATGTTTGTTAAGTTAACAATGCTATTGTTGATACAATTGAATTTTTTTCTCTGTGTAGTAAAGATATTATTTGAGTTTTATTGTTTTTTCACGTTTTAATTGTTCACATCATAGGAAAGGCTTAACCGATTCAATTTAAAAGTTGTAATTTTTTTATATTTTATCGCTCTGTTCAATTATTTTTTTAAATATATATATATATATGTATTGTAATTTAAAATTTTTTTTCAAAATTTAAAAATGCAGATTTTTGAAGAGTCTAAATTTTAATTGTTTTTTTTTTGAGGTTACTGAAACTCATAAAATATTTTCATAAAAGTTTTCTATTTATAAAAATTCTTTTAAATATTGAAACTACTCTAACACGTTATAAAAAATTTAGAGAGTACTTAAGCAGTGTCGGTTTAAAAAAATATTATATTTTTACTTTTTTTGTATTCATTAAAGTTATTGTCGCTTAATATAGTTACGAATCATATATCAATTGTACATTGGAACAAATGATGAAATTTGAGGGAGCCAATGAACTGACCTTTACATGTGTTTATTCCTAAAACTTTAAACTATAATTACAGTAAATATATTGAGTATTAATATTCTTAATAGCTTGCGGATAATGATTTAGCTATGTATGTGCAAGCTATAATTAATTGATATTGAAAGCGTTCAAAATACTTGGCTAAAGCTTTTAGATTTATGCATCTGTTAAAATATTTTATCAAAGGTTCAGAATGTACATCCAATATTACGGTACATTCTATCAAAGCTTCGAGTTGAAACTTTCCAGCATATTAAATTGAAAATTAATGACGAAACCTTAAGGGTCGTACTCCAGCATATCAGATTATTTACTGATTTTCGATTTACCTGATAAAACAAGTGAATATATTTTACTTTGATGCCAAAGATAACTTTTCATCTAAACATTATACTTTATTAATTATTTATTTATGTTATCACAATATTGATTTACCAGTTTTGCCAAAAATAGTGTATTGCTTTAAAAAAGAAAGTATTTCAAATTATGAACAACTGTAAACAACATAAATTTTAAAAAGAAAGTCGAGAGAAATCCACTGCTTTTCAATTGCAAATTTGATTTACTAAAGATAGGACGTTCGAATTCTTTTAAATAAAGGATGTCAAGAGCTAGGAAAATAAGATGAATCGCCGATAGAAATATACGCGTTTTCCAGCCGACAGAATCAGGTTACGCAGTAAATATCGCGATCTTTAAGTATATCGTGAAAAATGATCGCGACGTTGAAGGGATGCCGAGAAGCTTTAGTCTATCAGTTATGAGAAGTTAATATCAGCTGTATAGCACATAATCCACTGCATCAATGTCTTGAAGAGGTTGCGCGCCAATCCTATAATACTCAAAATCACAGGTCTGTACAGGCATTTTCTCGCTTCTCCAATATCGCGGCGCTCTTTCATACCTATCTCGATAAGGGAAAATAGAAAAATGGGAGATTTCTCTCGGCGGTCTTTTATCGCATCTTGGACGCTTAACTGGCCTTCTCGAGTTCGCGCACGGACACCCGGGGCAGAGGCAGAAGGACGACACGCCGAGAGACAGAGAGATAAACTCGAAGTAGAAAGCAATGAAGGCGCACATCTGGTCCTTTAACCGAAGCCTGTCAGCCTTTTTCTCTCTCTCTCTCTTTCTCTCCTTTCTTCCCTTTTATTTTATCTCGTAATTCTCGCAAAACTAAAGGAGAGCAAGAATGGCTCTAGTTTTTTATGGAGCTCAGAAGGATCTATCCGGAGTTTTTTTATTTTTCAAGTATCTAGTACGAATGTCTGGGTGCTGTAAAGTTACGTGTACTTGTATTCAATTACAAACTAAGGATCTCCACATCGACAAGTGGCTTTTCCACTAAAACCACTTATTTCACCAGAGCTTAGCCTTTATGTAAGGGAAGTACTGTAGAGTCTTTCCTGGTAATTGGGACTTTGACATATTCTCCTATGTATTGTTCATTTCATTGAAGTCTCATTAGAAATTTGATAGCGCATTAAGACTTTTTTTACATTATACATTATACTATTGAGATTTATTATAATAAAGCATTCTATAAAAGGGTTAGAAAATTTTTAATGATCTTAAAATAAAATAAGTTGTTTGACGCAGTATCAAATGCAAATAAACATTTTAATCATAAACGATCTGACATTGCAAAGGATAGAAGTTGAATTTATTTGTGAAATGATAAATGCGCTAAATTAAAATGATCAAAGCGTCTGATCTTGAGTGTTTAATGCATCAATCAGGAATAAATTGCAACGTTAATTAGTTTTTAATTGAATGTACAAAAGTGACTACCTACTAGGAAATCGTTTTGTTCGAAATAATTGATTAATTGTTTAACTATACATCACTAGTGTAAATTTTTAACATTCTATTGACTTGATATTTTCAAATAAAATGAAATAAAATGAATGTGAAGAAATTAAGAATATGCATATATAAATAAAAATGGTTTAATGGCACTTATTTATTATACAATCGTATTATGATCAACAAAAGAATAAAGAGAGTAGAATTTTAATTTTATAGACAAGGTATTTAATAAAAAAAATATAATGGATTAAGATGTTTTTTAAAGATATATGACAGGTACAAAAGATATAAACTAAAAATCAAAGATAAGGAAACCAACCACAGAGAAAACACATTCTTTAAAATTTAATAATTTAAAAAATATAAAATAAAGTAAAATGCGGAGAAACGGAGAAAGTTGGACAGACAATGAGTGAAGAATAATAGGATTTGTTAAATTGTAAGGATGGATAGGATTAAAAGAGCGAGGGAAGAAAAAAAACGTAGTAAGTGGTACACAGCAATTTAACTTGAAGTAATAAGAAAAACTTAACAAGTTAGAAAAGAATATATTGTAAAAGACAAGACGAGTAGAAGATTGAAACAAGGAATTACGAAAAAATGCTTAGGTTTTTCGCAGGAAAAAAAAGCGCGAGGCGAAGAAAACGATGAAGGAAAAAGATGAATCACCGGAAGTGAAGGATTGAAAGAAAGAACGGGATAAAACTAGACATTGATACGGGAGAAAGACAAAGATATATGCTGCTGGATAAAAGATAGGGGAGATTTATGAAGGAAACACAAGTAAGTAGCCAAGTTAGAGAACCGCGCGCTGTGGGACGCATAGACACTAAAAACTCTGAATAATTGCTGTACGAAAAAGTGCACGCAAGAAGTCTTCGATTCAGTGCCCCTTTCTCATTCACTGTCCTGCACAAAATTTGGCGATTTATCATTCCGATAGATAAGTCAAAGTAATCGAGCGAAGAACGATAACGGTAACATCGTTCCGAAATGTTTTTATTTATAAAATGTATTTAAGCCGTAAATGTCTTGGAAAAAGGTGAACAGCAACAGGTCTTAAAATACGGACTCTTTCCTAAATTGATGTATTAAGATGAAATATTGTTTATAAAAATACAATTTGGTCTTGGAATTTTTATAACTTGTACACCGGAATTTCCGGGATATTCTTTTTAACTTGATAAATTAGTTCCGCCGTTTTAACCTTACACTTTTCGACTTACACACTTTTTAGATTCGATGTCGGTGACCTGGAAAGTGACTCAAAGAAACATTTTTAAACGGATTGAAAATGAAAACTCGCTTACGTCTCGAGTAGTTCTATTTATATCGCAAAGTCCTTTTATCAAGTTAAACCATTATAATGCAATTATTTGCTGGCAATGTGATTATTTTATAACCACTTGGATATTATATTAAATATTAACGAAAGTAATAATTCACTTACTAAACCTATTACTATAATTAGGTTGATGCCGCAGTATTACAAGAATAGCGTTCAAGTGCTTACAAGAGCCTTGGCATAAGCTTCTAAGGGGTTGCGTACGAAACTTGTTCGGGTACAGGCACCTCTCGAAAGCCCTAAGGATACGGTACAAAACTTTTGCAATGATTATGGTTAAAGATTGTTCCGACTACATATCTGCGCGAATACTTCGATCTTATATAAACAATTTGAGATTACGAGAGTGTGCAGCGAATAAAGGAGTAAAATGTCGGTAAGTAAGCAACGGAGAAGCTTTATTTAAAGAAAGATCTTTCTCTTCCAAAACAGAATCTCTCCTTGCTTTATCTTACATCGAGATTGAGAACATACATTAGGAACAGCTATAAAAACATCCCTTATTCGTTACAGAAAATGGATCACCATCCGCGTGTAGCAAATTCTTTTCACGTCATCCAATATCGAACACTTTCAATTCCCTCTCTTTCTCTGCGAATTTCGTTCAGCCGAAAACTGAGGTACCGCGTACAGACGATAATACACAATATACACGCAGGCACGAAGGACGAAGAGTCGCGATAACGCGGGCAAAAAAAATAGGACAGATTCTAACAGCGGGAGAGAGAGAGAGAGAGAGAGCGGGCGAGGACATAACACACATAAACAAGAAAAAGCAGCAGCAGCAGCGCTCGCGAGAGATAGGAAAGATCTCTGGCGCGCGCAGCGTGTCCCATCAACTCAAAGAGCTGCAAGAGAGAGAAAGAGAGAGAGAAAGAGAGAGAGAGAGAGAGAGAGAGAGAGAGAGAGTCTGCGTAGAACGCGAAGACGAACGCAGCTCGCAAAGGAGCGCAGTCCGCACTGGGGAAACACGTGGGCTATAAGTGTGTGTGTGTAGTGCGCGCGCGCGAAGAAAGGACCCCGCGGTTATTACATAGCCTCCCTTGCGGATCTCCACTGCAGCAGTAGCAGCATCGCGGGGACCAAAAACTAGAGTAACGTCCCGCTGCGTCCGTGAACCGAGTCGTTTTGTACCCGACCCTCCCCCGCTACTCCTCCCCCCTTCTGCCCCACGCGATAGTAATGCTCCATTTGACCTACTTGGATTCGAGCGCAGAGGATTGCGAGAGAGCGCACACGTAGCGTCCCCCTCGTATTCTCTCTTTCTCTCTCTCTCTCAGCTCTCAGCTCTCGGCTCTCAAAGGCCATAACAGTAAATTTCTTCTTCGACCGTATATACATATATTACATACATATATGGCAGTCGTGGATGCGAAGAGGACCGATCAACGTTGATCTCTCTCTCTCTCTCTCTCTCTCTCTCTCTCTCTCTCTCTATGTGTGTGTGCGTTAGAGATCGTTATGCACGACTGCGTCTGGGTGCGTGGGCTATTTATATATATGGTGTTTCGTAGGTGGTAGGCGGTTCTTTTCATTAGCCATGATTATATGATTGCTTTGCCAGCGCAAACCGTCCAAACGAGTTTCTAAAGCTGATATTAAGTTTAATGCTGTTTCGCCGAGACTCTCTATTCCCCTAGTATGCTTAGGTGTGTATGTGTGTGTGTGTGTGTGTGTGTGTGAGCGTGCGTTTGGCAAACATGTATACGTGTGCTTTCTTTTAGCTGCGGGGGTGTACGATTGCACGTATATATACACCGCGAGGCGCGCGCGCGGGTCTTTTTTGCCGAATAACCTTTATTGATATCGAAATAATAGCATTTTATGTATCCTTGTGTAAAGAGAAAGGCTGTTATGATTTCCTTTGCTTTCTCTCTCTCTCTCTCTCGCTCTTTTATAGGATAGCAAGTTTTATTGGATTAATTCGTGGAAATTGATTGTTTTACGAACTCATAAAGTGTACAAGATCCTTTACTTCCTGGCGTAGTGCGTTGCCTTATATACGACCAGTACAAAATCTCGATTATACGATTGATCGTTCGTTCATAAAGTACACCCGATTACCTATTGTTTATCGATCCTGACAGCCTCGCCATCCTACATAAATCGTTCTTATTTCGCTTCTCTTTTCTCCTCCCGACTCGAACTGCTCGCCTCATATATGATCAAAACTTTTTCCGGAGCCTCGAATTTTGATTAGACGCGCGCACACGCTGGGAGAAGCCAGGAGCGAGAGTGAGAGAAAAAAGGGAATCCAGCCCTCGTAAATCACGACACCTGGAAATCAAGGCAAGCTGTTGAAAGTCAAAAGTACATACACACACACACACACACACACACACACACACACACACAGTCGGAGATGATAAATCTTCTCCGGGGTTGTGGTACGAGTAGTCGTCCGTGGAGCGGGAAAAGGGAGAAGAAAGGAGGAAAAGCCGAAAGAAAATCCCCGCGGCAGCCAGTCATCGTAGCGAGGACGAGGTGATGGTGGCGGGAAAAAGAAGAGAAGAAAAAAAAAGTGCGGGGATACAGATCCACGACGGATTGTATATCCTGCGTATCCGCGTGATAGCCACACACACACACACCTAAACATCGCATGCGTACTACTGGAACACACACGGGCCACGCGTATATCCCGCAAAGCCTATTAATAACACTCGAATATCACTTATTTACCCAGACGTAATCTAGAGCGAATCTCGGCTCGACTGCAGCACCACCGTACCGAGCCCCACATAATTAGCTCATAAATCAGTCGACGAGCCCTATCCCCTCTCCTTTTATTAAACGCTCCCGCTACGTATGTATATATAGGGGTGGAAAAGCCCGCGAGAGATGCACACATATACGGTTTGTAACAATGGCTCTTCGACCTATCGCGCTGTGTTATAGAGTGTGCCGAAGTGCGCTTCGCGTCGCATTTGGAGCGCGTGTGATTCGCTCGACGGAGAAGAGACTGCACACATACACACTGGACATGTGAGCGAGAGTTAATCTCTGTGGTGGTGGCAATGGCATTAATTGCTAATGAGTATCGCCGCGGCTACTATGCAACGCCAACTGCAACTCGACCAACTGTAGAAATGCTAATTTTGTTACCGACCAACGCGTATCGCGACTATAGCTTTGGCTATATAGTAGAGCTGACGAAAGCACGTGCGACGACTGCCGATGAGACTTGTGGAGGCGGTACGTGTGTGTGTGGGTACGCGGGAAAGCGAATCAATGGGAAGTGGATTGTTTTCGACGATTGAGATTAGTTGCGGTGAATTCGGGATGCGAGGTGTAGTCGCGATGAGCTTCAGGCAGTGTTTTAACGATTTATCGTTGGACGCGGATAAGAAGTGAAACTAGTGAATTATATAAACTGTATTTATAAACGAAAGAATTTTAAATGCGAGACGAGCCGACAATAATTCATGGGTTATAAAAAGTTTTGTAAAAAGAATCTTGTCTATGTAAGATTACTTGTATAAATAGAAATGGTGTTGCTTCAGTGGTTCGCTATATATAAATTATGTGAAATTCGCGCGCGCGCAGCCGTAAAGTGTGTGGAAAAAAGAATTAAAACATTTTCTTTTGACTTGTTGACGTGTTCACGGACAATGCCGTCCCCTTCAAAACTTTCCGCTCTCTCTCTCTCTCTCTCTCTCTCACTCCGCGTTAAGAAAGCCAGTATATATATATGACACGTACGAACTCTCGCTCGAGAAGGAGGGAAAAAAAATACGGAGGAAAAAGTTTTTAAGTGGAAGGCATTGTATACGAACTTCAACAAGTAAGAAAGATAGCGTTTTACAATTCTGCCTTCTACATTATACTTTTCCCTTTATGAAGCACTGGGAGTCGGCGAGATTGAGCAGCGAGTAGCTCGTGTTATGTGTGCCGTTACCAACAACTTAATACTTATAAATCAAGCATTTTTCTTCAATACTTCGTTTAGGGTATATGTTATACTTTTTTGTTTTGTTTTATATATAGTTGAGCTGCTGCGATTATAACGTGGAAAAGTTTAGCTTTGATAACTTTTTACGGCCCGAGCTGCGTCTTTATCATTATTACATACGATAAGACCTGGGCTTTATACTTATATTTGAAATATTTACTACCCAAATAATACGTTTATCGCAAAGATTTTTAGGTGGCGCGGATAATGTTATTAAGAGGCGCTAGATTATTGTGCGGGAGGCACTTTTAGGAGTACTTTCGCATTACACCGGAGTTGCGCTTACATCGCCAGACCCCTCGTAAAAATCTTATTACTTTTACCAAGTTAATAGAGCTTCGCGTGCTTTTACGTACAGCTTTTACGCAATTTCATAAATAATACTTTTTTTGCCTAAAAAAACGATTGATAATCTTTATTAATAAATTTATCGTTACGCTTAATTTTCTTAGACTTTCATTATCGACTTAATTGAATGTTACAACCTATTGCTTTTTATAAAAGGAAAAAAAGTCATATAGAGTTAAGTTGGCTATTCAGGATTTTACTTTGGCGATGTAAATTGAGCTATCTAGATGCGAAAGGAGAGATTCTGGGCCGACTGAAACGTCCTTTAACTGCTTATCGCCGGCTCGTAAAAATCCAGCAAGACCCAAGTGTTCTCGTGAAGCTGCGGCGGGTCAGGCGCATCTGTAGACAAAAAAAAAGAAAAGGAAAGAAAAAAAAAACCCCTCAACCCCCGCAATTATCGTTCCATATATACTACGTCGTGTCTGTCGTATGCAAGAAAAAGAGAAGCGCGCGGCCGCGGAAGAAAGGGAGCGGAAACGACACGCGAAAGAGAGAGAGAGAGAGAGAGGGAAAAAGATCACGTTCACGGCACTTAAGTAGAACGACGACCTGGCAAGTCAGACGTTCGCTTGGCTCCGACTAGTCGCCTACTCCTTCTCTTCCCTTTCGCGTGTGTTGCGGTGCACTGTATATGCATGCAGGCGCCACTTTTCCCCTGCCAGTTCGGTTCGAGTAGCGCGCACGCGGCGAATCTTTCGCGAGGCTATATATACGTATACTCCAGTCGCCACGGGATGTTACTCATTTTCTCCCTTCCACGACAATGCCAAGAGACGTCAAAATGCGTTCGCTCTTTATGTGCGCTACGCTGCACACTCTCTATACCCCATCTCTGGACTTATTTTTCCTTTTTCTTCTTTTTTTTCCTTCTTTGTTTTTTCATTATTTTCCACGCGCTCTGTTTTTCTTTTACTTTCCTGGGCTTTAATTGTACGCTCGTACGCAAGGAGATTGCTCCAGTTTTCGAATGTAAATGTATTCCTCTTTCGTCCCTGCTAGCTATGGATCCACGAGCTTCGTCGTAAAAAGAATGATTGCTTCATTAAAAAAAGGGAAGGGTGAAACAAAGGGAAATCAGGAATAATAATAAAAAACGAACAAACAAAGAGTAAGAAGCTGCGCGGAATCAAGCTTGAAAAAAAAAAAAAAAGAAACATCGAGTACGCCCTATGTAGGTTAATACGATTTACTTTAAATTATTTGCATTCGGAATTGTTGCAGTTTAACGTTTCAGCTTATTATTATTTATCGAAGAAGCGTCATAAAACTCGTGATCGCTGAGTGTTTATGAATAATTTACATCGCGATGAAATATCGCTTTTATTTGAGGTCGCTATTTCACTGTGTAGTTTTGGTTTAAGGGAATTCAGTGCACGCGCTGCAATAGAAATCAATCACGCTGTGCACAGTTCGGCGCCGTTTCTACATGAAGGAAGTAAATGGAACAGATACTCTTTCGCAATGTATTGTGATGGTAATGTATTTTTAAGACAACAGTGACAAAGGCCAATTTAAAGATAATAATATTATTATTTTGTTGTAGTTAAATTAGCTATTTTTTTTATTTTAGTGGGAAATATTTTAATTCCATAAATATAAATTATCATATTTTTCCTCACGGAGAGGATGTTTTGCACTGGTGAAATAAAAGTTATGAGCGTGAGAGTTTAAAAACGCATCATCAGTTTTTTCTTCTTTGACAGTTGCAGGTTCAAAAAACGTTTCTGGTGTTCGTCTAATTTTTCTTGTATTATCTTCAACATTCTTTGTGTCTCAATTTTTGTAAAATATTTATAGCAGAAGAATTAGAGGATAAATTATTTTAATTCCGCGTGGAATACATTATTTAACTTGAATGTACCAAACCTATATCATTATTTAGAGTGTGCAAATACTTCATTTAAAAACAATTTTATCCTCTTTCTTGGAGGGAGAGAAAATAAGTGTATTACCGGTCTCATCTATTACTACTTCATTGTATTAAGCATATAGGAAAATCAAGTTGGCATTTTTAAAAATCTTTCTCTTGAAATAATAATTAAAGGAATTAATTATAAGGGTTTTTATCTAATTTTTTTACCTAATTACTTTTAGTAATTTCATATTTAAAAAACGAATTTACGACTATTGATAAATAATTTTTAAATCTCTATGAAAATTTTCTCATCATTAAGAGTATTAAAATCTTAACAAAGAAGAAAATTATTTTTAAGGAAACTGTAGATGTGTGAATAAAAAAGCAGGGGAATAAAATAGGTTTTTCTAATGCAAACCATTGTTTTAAGGGTATTTTGGAATGCAAGTGCCATTAATTAAGGGCTTACAATATGAATAACGGTTGATTGCGTATTGCGCTTCATGCATCAATAGCTTTTGAAAAGCACTGTAGCGTACCATCATTCACTAACAATTTCCAATCGCTCATAAATATTTTAGTGTCACATACATATTAATTACACTTCTATTGATTTCATCGATTTCGAGGCTACATCTAGCCATTTGCAGATTAATTTATACAGGTTAATTTTTACAGAAAATTTAAGTCTAAATTTTAAATGAGTATTCCAATATAAGTATTAATTCTACAATTAGTGAAAATTTTTAGTTATTTTTATTTTAGTTAAGACATGGTTATTCTCAATAGAAAAAACAGTCACTTAGCCTAGATTGTGTCTAGATTTTTTACCTCATCGACTTTACTTTACTGGTGTCTCAGTTTAAACATAACATCATTATAAAAAAGCTATGATATTTACTATTTTTATTCATTCTTGCTTTACGAATTATAATTAATATATTTACAGGGCATACGTAGATGTGATTCCTGGGCTGTCGTAGTATAAACTGTATTATTTTCATTCGATAATATCTTTTTTTAATGCATGCATGGAAAATACATTTTTTGAGTCTATTTTCAGAGCGGAAACTTCATATTCGCACACTTCGTTGGAACTCTTTAACTTTTCCACGTGAGTGCGTAAAATAGATCACTTTTTCACACTAGTGCGGAAAAGTTAACGGTTGTCGTAAAAGTGGGGGGAACTCGCATTTTGTGCTCGAATATTGACACGAGATAAAAGAACCATTTCCACTTTTTTTAATTTTCCACGCTGTAGCTTTTTATATAAACGTCCTAGAAAAAATTCCTAATATATAGTGTTCGCCCTTAACAGTGTATTTTCGAAAAAAAAAAATGCGTAATTTTTGGAGACTTTTTTCAAACATAGGATATTTTATATTTAAATAGGCTTGTTAGATGGTCGTAATACTAATAAAACGTGCTCCTATAATGTACTTACTCGATCTTTAAAACCTTGCTGGAATTTTTTAATTTCACTCATTAAATGTTAAGCTATAACCATTCAGAATCGACCTTTAAGCCAAACTTGGAATTTTTCCTAGGACGTTTATAACGTGTAAAGTTGAGCAGAAAAATTGGATATTTAGGTATGTTAAAGTGATCAATGTAATCAAATCGTCCTACACATCTATAATATAGTTGTTCGCGTACGGTCACAAGGTTCTCACGAAACCTCGGTCCACGCGACACCGACTTCTTGCTTCTGCCTCAGCGCCTACCGATCGTTCGACAACAACCGGAGCCAGCAGCGGCTGACTCCGCATTTCCGTCGAATCGAGCGAACTTGGAGAAGGAGAGCCCGAGGAGATTGTCGGTGTCGGTGAATTCGGTGTCGCGTGGATCGAGCTATTTCGTGAAAACCTCGTGGCCATACGTAACGCGACATTATGTATGTTAAATTTCAATTTACCTAATCGAATAGAATGTTCAAACCATGAATCGGTATCGAATGCTATCAGAAAATCGTTTGTACCTAGAACAGAAAAAATTAAATTAAATTAGATGATTCCTAAGTGCTTATTAAGGTCAATCACATTAAATATAGAATATCATTTTTGTATCACAAGTACGATTTTTGCGTTTGTGTAACCCATTATATAAGTCTAAAATGACGGTTTTAAACCGGCGGGCGATAAAAGACAACAGCTGGCGATGAAAATTGAAAAACGCCTGATTTAGATTTTCGGTTTGGGTCGTTTAAAAAATTTTGGGAAATTTTTTATAAAAATCAACGATAATTTTTACAAAACATATATTTATATTTTATATTATTTTATATTTTCATAATAAAATCTAAATACTAAACAGATATATATACATTTTTTTTTGTAATAAGTTTAAAAAAAAAAAAGAAAATAGTTGTCTATTAATGGATGACGAAATTGAGCGACTGACGAATAATCCATACAAAATTAAAGTCTCGCAAAATTATACACGTCGCACTTGAATCGTGAGCTGCAGATAGAAAAAGAAAATTGCCGCCGAGTTCCCCGAGCTAAAGAAAGCCCACTCCTTTTCATTCCGATAATGAGCTGCATATACTATAACGTTCGCCTTAATTCCGCGACATGCGCTCGAAGGAAGAAATAATACCCGCCTCGTCGTCTCCTCAATCGAGGAGGAATTTCTCGAAACAAGGCATTTCTTCACTCTCTCTTTCTCTTTCTCTCGCACATCCCCGCAAAGTAACTCTTTGTATCATCGCCGCGAGCGCGCGTCTTTCTTTATTTGCTCCCATCTCTTTCCTTTCGCGCTCGATGCATCTCCACGTTCTATATATTATACGTGTATATCTGTAGCGTTCGTCCCCGCACTTTTGTTATACGTAGAAGATTCGCTCACGCGCGTCATCGCCGCATTCTATATAGGTCTGTGTACGTCGAGACCGCGCTACAGACGTGTATGCACACGGACATCCGACATGTATATATATATATATGTATATCTAGTACGAGCTCTGTGCGTTCGGTCGTTCGGTGCATCCGTAGATATATATATATTATACACGACGCATACGTAGGATCTCCGGTTCTATTTCGAGCGGTTCAGTCGAGAGATGGGTAACCTTGAGACTTTTGACGAATATTTAGTGCTTGCGTATGGACAACTTTTTAGAAGGTATATCCTAGCTCCTCTCGTACAAAACTTCACCTTGGATGTTGAGTATAATTGATTTTCGTCTGTAGGCAGTCAGGGGATAATTGAGTAGGTCTACTGTACCGACCGGTAATCATTTACCAAGTCAGAACTAATTTATTTTCGAAAAATGAAAAAAGTTCCTTTGGCCAAATATGGAAAAAAATCGACTTTGAAAGTTTTACTGTACTTGATACTAGTAGATATAGGAATGAGATTTCTTTCTCAGGATCATCTTTATTTTGATGATAAAGAATTAAGGGAACGACGCAATCATCGTAAAAACTGTAAACTAGATAAATTAAAAGTTATAGTTACTGAACTATGACATCTATATATTCCTGATATATATCTTCAGCTATAATATAACCGAAGAAATACATATACATATAAATATAATTTTTAAATTTATAAATATAGTTGCATGAAAATTTTAAAGCATAATTTATGACTATGCATGAAGTAGTTAAATTTTGTAATGCGCAGTTTTTCCTGCAGATATAAAACTTTTAAAATATCGGCTGACATGTGAGTAAGTTCTTACATCAGTAAAACCGCTACTAATTCACTGACACATAACTTCCTCAAATTTAAATGATTTTCTCCAAAATATAAATAATATATAATTCATTAATAAATTAAGCCATAATTACCAATACTTTAAAATTTATATTTATAAAAATATTTTAATACATACACTTTATACAATCAAAAACATAAATTATTTTTGTTTCGGCTTAATAATAACAGTTAAATCTAATTAAATAACTTTTGGTTAAAAAAAATCAATTTAACCGTTCATAAGATCCTTATCGAAAAAATATAGCTGTATCCCACTGGATTTTCCTGGATTACCTTGATTTTGGGGTTGGATATCCAGAGCGGATTTAGGTGGATATTTCCAGGTCGTAGATTTTTGAAATTACTAGAAATTTAAGTACGCGAAGATTGATTGCGCATGTTTGGTGACACCATTCGGATGATAACACTCAAACTGGGAAATCGAGCTTAAATATTTGAATTTTGAATATTTTCATTAAATTAGAAAACGTTAAAAATTGGAATATTAAAGCTTAATTACCCGGTTTGGGCGCTCATCATCCACATGATATCACCAAATATGGGCACCCAAACTAATTACGTTTACTTGAGTTCTTCGTAATTAGTTATAAAAATCGAAGACCTGGAAATATCCACCTGGATCCACTTGGACATCTAGTCATAAAAGTTTAGGAAAATCCAGAAAAATCCGTCCATATGTAAAGACAAAGGTTAAAAAATTGATATAGAAATTTTGATACTTCAGTTTTCAATTTAAAATATTTGAAACAAATTGCATTATTATATTACGAGATCACAGTTATAAGCTTTCTTAAATGGTACAGGTATTCTCTTGCTATACAAAGTGACAGCTATTAAAATGTCTATTAAAATGATTGTTAATACAATAGTTTAATAACTAAAAAGGTATGAAGTATAGCTAGATAGATATAAGAGGTATACAGGATTTAAGGAACAACGAGTAAATTAGTAAGATCTGCAATGTAAATATGGTAGTTGGCGAACCCTACAACTACGGTTTGAATATTTCTCATTTTCATTTTTAATACAAAAAAATGTAATTAATTTTTTTTTGATATCTGTCTTCTTATTCTTCTTTATTATTCTTCTTCATTATTCCTAAAATAACTGCTACAATGGCTATTTATACGGAGTGTATACAAATGGAATAATACATTTTTATGAGAATGTACGCAAGCCAGAGCTCGATACTTACAGATGGATAAAAGGTAAGATTAACCCATTAACGCCCAAGTGGACACTTTTTTCACCAGTTTTTCAGAGCTCTCTAGATAGGATAAATTTGGGCTTAAAAAATTTTTGAACACATGAAATTTATACATTTTTCATCCATCTTTCGAATGGTGACATTTAAAATATACAAAAATTATTTTTTATTACTCAAAAATGAAGTTTAAGTGTAAGAAACACCGGAAAAACTTTTTTTTATCAACTTTCCGTTATGCAATCTTCATCTTGAAACCAATTTAGATGATGGAGGGAATGTTTGAACTTTGAGAAAACGCGTTCGGAAAGTTAATTTTGTTACCTACATGATTCAAAATGGCGTCCAAAGTGAAAATTGTTACTAAATATCTTTAGGACGCTTTAACTAATAAACTTTCAACTTTTTGAAAAAAAATGCTAAGAACAAAAAGT
>UELV01136172.1:0-14552 GCA_900490015.1 Megastigmus stigmatizans | reverse complement strand
GTGTGTGTGTGTGTGTGTGTGTGTGTGTGTGTGGCATGGGGCGCGACAGCTGATACAAAATGGTGAGCCTGGCTTGGCCCCGCGCAGCGCGAATCTACAACTTCCGCTGCTAATGACAGGCGTGTCGCTGTAGCGACGTTGAATTCTACAAGATTGATTTTGACGAATGTCCCCGGCTGACCATTTGAATTGCAAAGGCTCTCTCACGGGTTCGGCCTCACTTTTTCCCCTACGCTCTTTCCGCTTTTTTTTTGCTTCCCCCCTTTTTTTGTTGTTGTAACGAGCATTTCGACTGGACAGGTGAATTTAGATCTGGTTGCAGCTTAGAATGCTGAAAATCGAAAAATGACTTTTTTTCTCTTTTGCTTCATTGCAGTTTGGCGATGCAATATTCTATTTTCAAGTTGCGTTGACGAAATACTCGTTTTTGAACTGCATTTGAGTTTGCGATTATTATTAGTAGAGAAAAATTTCCAAAAAATGTAAAAAATGTGATTTGTACATGAAAGGTTGGTAATATTTTGAAATTTAAATGGAGATGGCAATCGTCTTTCTGCTTTCATTGCACTAAATGATTCTATATAAAATCGAATTGGTTGATTTTGTTATTCCATGCATTCTATTAGGTAATTGTACCTAATTAATTAATCAATACTGCAAGCTTTTATACCTTGATAAGTTGAAGAAGTAGGTAAAAGATTTTTTTACTTTAAAAATATAGTCAAATATTATAATATATTTACGCAATACAATATATTTAGTTCAGTATATTTATAATGAATAACGCAAATTACTTGTAGACTTTATTGATACAACGAATTACTAAATAAATCAATTTATTGCAAGTTAAACGAACAAATATATTTATGTCAAATTGAATGCAACTAATGCACCAACCACCATTTGCCATAATAACAGGTTTATTCAGCGCATTCTTTTAGATTGGCACAGCCAAGAATTCATGCACATTTGATGCAAAGTTTAAGCGTAGTGGCGATATGATGTATTGCTTGTGTGTAGAGAACTGTTTGTTTACTGAAAATTTATCGCACAGCCAATATTTTGAACAAAATATTGAATATAAACAAGACCATGCACGAATTGTGTGTATCGATTTACCAATTTCTAACAGTCTATTGAGTAAAATTGTACCTCTTGTTTCTTCCTTTACTTCATAACAAAAACAAACTCTGTATATTAAATAAACTCTGGATAAAATGGAGGAATTTAATATTTTTGGAAATTCAACAACAGAATGTAGCTTTCAAGGTCCAAAAAGTGGTCGACAAATTTGAGTCTAAATGGAAAATGGTTACTAAGAAAATTTTTGCATATTTTTAAAATTGCCAGTGCGACGGATTGCGAGTGTTTTAGCTTTTTGATGAAGCACTATTTCGAATATTTGAAATGCAATATCTCGGCTCTTAATGAATGAATTCCTAAAATTCCAATGAGATTTTAAAGAGTAGGTAATACAGTTACGTTTTATTAAATTTGTAGTTATTTAGTAATACATTTTCAGTTTAAAAAAACAAATTTTTTAAATAAATCGCAAAAGAAACATGTATTTTTTCGAAAAATATGCTATAACGAAAAGATGAAACCTGTCGAAAATACTATATTTTAAATTTTTGTAAAACAGTTATATGTATATAAAATTACAGCATCATGAGATACTAAAATAATTCTACAAGTCGTTTAAAAAACTGTGTCACAAGACTTATTTTGCTTGCAGATTAGTTTTTCCGTATACTGTATATAAAAATCAGATACGGAACGTGTGCCTTGACCAAAATTTTTCGATCAAATTTGAACCTCGTAAATAGCTAATATTTTGAAGAATTTCTCATATAATTTTGTTATAAAATATTTAAAAACGTATGATGTACATATATTAACAAATTCCTCTTTTTGTTTCAGGTAAGAATCTCTAACTTCAGAATAGTTTTCTTAATATGATCTGTAAGTATAAAATGAAACGTTTATTAGTTAAAAACCATACATAAAAATAATTTTCGACTAATTCGATCAATAATAATCGATATAATAGTGTTTATTTCTGAAGATTGTATAATAGTGCATAGGTTGTGTCATCTTACTTTGCAATGAATGTATACAAAGTCACTACTGCTCACCGATCGCATCAATGCCACCGCGTTGCTTTCCTCTAATCATTCCATTTATAAATGCGCACTTTTTAAAGGCTCATATTATTTGTTCAGTAATTCTAAAGCGATTGCGAGACAATAAAAACTTAATCCCATATTTAAATGATATTTACATTTTTATGATGAATTTCATAGCTTTTTTATTAGGTTGCAATTATAGTCATAAAAAAGTCACGACGAATAGGTAGCAAACTTATATTATAATGTTAAGTCAACCCTAGCAGGGTATCGAAATTGAAACTTGTCAATTTTTTATTAAATTCGTTTTTTCGCATTTTGGGCTGGAAAACCACATCGAACCGTATTAGCCGAGGAAATTGCGCTCGGTTACTGCAGTATCGCCTCGACAATATGAGCTCGCCAACAATAATTCCCTGGCTCTCGGCAGCTATGCTTGCGCACACACACATACACACACACCCCAGGCGACGCATTATTCATTCCGCGGCGCTCCGCGCTACCACTTTGTTTGAGCGAGCGAGCGCCGGGTTAAATTATCACTAAGAAAACACCACTGCGGCGGATGCCCAAGCGCCCCAGAGAGCTTTCTCTCTCTCTCTCTTTTAGTCGCAAGAGCTGCGCAAGCGTCGAACAAAGAGCGAGAAATAAGGGGGTCGCGCACCCTGCGATTCTATTCTCGCTCTCTATCCTTTTTTCCTCTCTCTTTCTCCCCTTTTCTTTGGCGAATCGCGCGTGCGAAAACATTGGCATTCAATAAATTACCGGGCAGCAGCCGCGAGCCGAATAATTTGTTGCTTTAAAATAAGCTGGTAATCTTCTGGGCGAATTTCTGCGGCGGAACGGTGGATAGTGTGTGCTTGCCTGTGCGTTTCAATTTACGATTTCCAATAGCTTAGAATTAGAGCGCGCGCGACTTGGAATTGATTGAAATTGCTTTCTTTTTCTGTACCGAGAAATGGTGCGGGCTTGGTTTGAATTACTCGTGTTGCGTTATTCGTGTGGAAATAGTTTTTTTTTACTTTTGAAATGTATTTACGGATTTGTATTTGTTAGTTAAAAGTGCGGTATTGTTTAATTTCCTCCTAGGAAAAAGGCGTATAAGGTTCTAAAGAATATAAAATGTTTCTATTAAAGAGTAATAACTTCATTTTTACATTTTTGATCTTCTTATGTATTGCAAGGTTTCATTGTGTTATTTCAACAACATATGCATTATACTTCTTACACTAAAGTATAAAAATAAAAAAGCGGATAAAGTTAAAACAAAATAGTATACAATTATTGTAATGTTTGATAAAGTACATAAGAAAAAAATCGATACAATACCATAATTTACGGTGTTTTTTTTTGTTATTTCTTGTGTGCTCGTATTTTTCAGTATCTTTATTCTAATCCTTAAATCTAGTAATTTTTTCATGAACGATTCCCCTCATTAACTACTCTTTCTCTCTACCCCCTATTTGCAGATAATCAATACTTGGCCGAAATGTTACGAAACGTAATCTAAAAGGCACATATTTACCGCATCAGCAATCTCACGAGTTTGCATCATTACCCACTTCCATAATGTCATTTCAACCTCTACAGTTCCGCATCTCCAGAAGGGCCGCAGCAGCAGCAGCAGTGCACAGCCTCGCCAATTCTCTCGCAGTCCATATACGCACACACACGGAGCATCCAAACGAAATCTTCAAAGAGCGCACAAAGTCCGCGGGGTTAGCGCTGCTGCTACCTTCTCCCCCATTACGCAATCTCTCGACGAAAACAAAAAGTCTCCGTGCGCTGCAGTAACCTAAAAGCAGTGCACGCACACACCCGCACGTTACGCACAGCTACACAATGCCGCACACAGGAGAACAATTACCATCCGCGCTCTCACTCAACTTACCTCCGCGCACACACATACACTTCCTATATCGCGTACGCTCCTTTGTCCCTTGCAAAGCGTTAAACAAAAGGGTAGGATTACGCCAATTAACCCCCGGCGACCGAGCCGCCTTCTCTTCTAATCCTTTCCTTTTCAACGCGCGCAGCAGCAGCAGCTTCTTAGTCTCCCCCTTTGGCGAAGGACGAGAACGACACATGCATGCACACGGATACAATCGGCAAAGAGAGAGAGAGAGAGAGGAGAGAGAGCGAGTCAATAGCCACGTGTGTAGGCGGCAGTCGTCCACTTTGAGAAGCAAGCCGGAAGCTCGTAGTCGGTCGACGCCACCGCCGCGTCACCCATGCAAGTTAAATAGCTTTCCGTTGGCCGTCGGCGAATTACGCGCGCGCGCGTCCAGAGCCTCAACGACATTTTCGAGTGGAGAGATAAAGAGAAAGAGAGATAGTGGCACAAGTGGCTCTGGCACGTCCGATGACGCCCGCACGCCCTGTACTTCTCTTCGCTTTTTTCCCCTTTCCTTTCAGCCCTGCTTCTCGGTTTCGGTGATGAATAGAAGCAAGATAGACGAGGGCTGATTAAGGAGCGCGCGCGTGTGTGTGTGTGTGTGTGTGTAATGTATGTGTGTAGGAAAAACACGCGTGCATCGATTATTTCGTTTGGGGACCGAGGGTCTCTAGTATAGGTATGCGCGGGATGAATCATGAGGGGGCTATATAGGTCTGGGACTGATTTGCGTATCAAAGACATGCGTACATCGCTATTTGTAACGGGATTCGGGATTCTTTCGACGAGATCTTTCTCGGCATGTGTTTGCGTGCATGTATATTCGAGACAAATGGATGGATTTGTCCGAGATAAGAGAGATTCGGGGGAAAAAGGGGAGCGAAATGTGGGGGATCTTGGGGCTGGTTAGGATATATTGGCTGGGGGCGTATAGTTATGACGGAGTGCAAATATGGAGCAGAGACCGGTAGGCTTTCCCGGGATTGTAAAGTAAATGTCGACCCCTTTAAGGGCTGGTATGATTAAAAAAGAAAGCTAGTTCGAACTCTGAGGGATGAAAAAGACTGTGGATTTATGTACGATTCTGGAAAAAGTATCGTACAAGTTTCATACGATTGACGTTATTCCACGTATCCACATGGACGTACTATATTTAGAATTGCTAATCATGGAAAATGTTTTAATCGTTAATAAAATTCAGCTTTCCTTCCCTATAAAGATAAATAGCGATATTGAAATGTAAGAAATGAAAAGTCGTGGACAATTTTGTGATTTAACTTCTTTGTGTAAAGCGTAAAGCGTATCATACTCGAGTTCTTTATTCGTGTAAGCATTTCTTTCATTTTTCATTCATGCACTATAAGGATCAGCTTTGCGACGTGGACAAATCTAAAACATATGCTACTGAAATAGAATAAGTAACCGGTCTCCATTTAAGATGGAAGTATCGCAATTTTAAAGGAGAATAATATTATAAAAATATAGTAGAAATATTTGCATCGTAAAGATTTTACACGGTTTGAACGCAAAAAGTTATGCACAAATTTGCGAATACGTTGAAAGGACTTTTACATTATGTACGCTTTTATGTTCGGTGAAATAAAGAACATGTCTGTAATATAGTGTTTCGGAAAAGCAGAATTAAAAGTTACATTAATAAACGTAAAATTCACTAGATGATTGCGTTATAAATATTGCACGAAATTCAATGGTAGTGAAAATAGCGAAGTATGAATTTGAAATTGCATTCGATCGTTCAAAAATGTCACTGTATATAACATATATACAGAATAAAGCATGATTGATTTATAAAATATCCGCTTCAATGAAAGTACATTAAAATTCCTACTTCAAAATACGATATTCCCGGAACTTCATATCTAAGATTATAGCAGTAAAGCCCCTCGATCGATTCATCAAAACATTCGGTTCGCTCACTCAAGAGACACTCGATAACACACGGACACATACACACGCATATGCATACATGTACAGGTTCGAGCTTTCTCGTGTTTCCGCGCGCACAAAACGCAAAGCCGCGCGTCGTGAAACTCTGATTCCCGGTCGAGCGAAGAGAGAGAGAGAGAGAGGGAGAGAGAGAAGGGGGAGAAGGAGAGAGAATTCACCGGTAAATTCCGGTATATACGGGATGCATGTGTGCGCGCGGTGGTGCGATGACATATATATACTCTGCACAGGATAGGGAAGGAAGGCGCGCGAGCGCTAAGAGATGCGCGCCACCGATAATCTCGAATATTAAGGCCGAGGCACGGAGCCATAGTGATCGAGTGAGAGAGAGAGAGAGAGAGAGAGAGAGTGCAAGTATTTTCGGGATGATCGATTTCCGATGATGCTCTCTCTCTCTCTCTCTCTCCGCGCGATGTACTCTCACAATAAAGCCTCTCGTCCCTCTATACTCTTTCTCTCCTCTCTCTTCCCTTCTCTTCTATCCGCTGCTGCTGCTGCTCTTCCCTCTTCTCTTCGTCGTGCTGCAGCTAGTCGTCCAAAAAGAGGCCGGCTGGATTTACTCGCGCGTTTCGATTTTCCGATTGAATTCGCCATGGTTTTTCCACCGGCGTCTTTTCTCTCTCTCTCCCTCTCTCTTGCTCTTGCTCCGCTCTGGATCTTTACCCTCGTCATCGCGCCACTCGAGGCCAGATCCCTCTCCCCTCTAGCTCAGCTGCGCTAACGATGAATTCTACGATGGCAGATTGCTCGTCAATCGAATTAATATCGCTGGTGTGCAATCGTGCATTATAAAGTAATCGCTCATAGGAAGACTCGGGATTTCTTGCTCGAGAGATGCTGCTAGTTTAGCTTCTTCTTCTTCTTCTTTTTAAATTGACGGGGGATTGGATGCGGCGTAGCGATTTTAATAATGTGCATAAATCGATGCCGTTGGATTGAATTTATGAGAATATTTTGTATTTGCTCGATTTTACGGCAGATGTGCCGTTTGAATCTTGTTAATGGTTCGATGGTAGTGATTTGGTTTCGACAATAAATAATCGAGTGTACAGACGATTATTGATATGAATGAATATATATATTATTATTATTATTATTATTATTGATATGAATGAATATATATATTCATGCATCGCGAGAATTGAACCTTATTGCTTTTTGTCCATATCCAATATCGAAGTTCATTTACTTTTTTAAATGAAACTTCTTCCATCACCTTTGTATTCGGATTACATTGCAATTTTATATTTATCGTAGCGATGCTACTACTGTCATTACAATATCTGATTCTTTTCATTTTCTGCTTACTCTTCTCCATCGTGTGTTCACGTACTTTTTTCATACAGCTTTACAGTGTACGGGTCGATTCTCAATTCTCCATAGCCTGATCGAAATGCCACTTATTTCTTCTAAATAACTTGTTATTGGACTTTCTGTTTTACATACACTGTGGCGAGCAATGCTAGTTTGAAATAATAATTAGAAATTCATTTAATTGTAATATTGGTTTTATAGATATGAATATTCACATTCACTAACTAGATTTTTGTCGTTCTCTATTTACAGTATCTAAATCCGATATCACTAAGAATACAATATAAAAAATATAAACATATGATTGCAATCGTAATTTTATTTCTTTATAGTGCAAGTAAATGTGTTCTCTACAATCAGACTAAGTCTTCGTATAATTTTTGTTAAAAAAAAAATTCTTAATAAAAATGTACAGAAACAAGAGTCTATTAAAGAGCAAGTATGGTACATGATAAATCGTTTACCGCGTCGGTAACAGAGAAAACAATTTACAAGGTATTATAAAGCAAGAGTTCCGATTTTCATATTGAGCAATTTTTCATCATTTACGAGTACAATTTTGCTAGCGGTTCCATAATGCGCTACGTGACCCGATTTGTATACGTATACGCCCCGCAAAACCTTTCAGATCTAGCAAAGATAGCGATTTTTCTTTTCTCCCTCCTTCTCTTTCTTTTCCTCGGCCCTTTTTTCCTTCCTCCGTTTCCTTTGAGAAACGAAGATCCGACTAAAGCGTTTGTTTCATCTGGATGAACTTCCATTTTCTCGGACTACATATTTTCTCGTATTTGTACGAGGCAAATTTTGCGCTTTGTGTTGCCAACGAATTTGGATATGCTCTGCGGGCGTCCTCGTTTTCCTGTTCATTTATCATCGTCATTTTTTGAAGAAAAATTATTTTCGCCAAGAAAATAGAGTTTCTTTGTAAGGCGAGTTCCTTATGCAATTCATCAATGCTATCATAAAACTCTAAAATAATGCACTTGTTTGCGCACACCAGAAGTAAATTAGTGTCTGGTTGCTTTTCCTTATATGATGAAGAATAATATATGTATTCATGCTTTATTAGACTGTACATCAGTTATAGCCTTATTTCTATAATGATTTGTAACTTACGTGAATTCCTAAGAACATTTGGAAAATATTGTCCAAAGCCCTTAGAGCTATATCAAGGTTTTATGTATCATGTGTGTGAAATCAATTTGAAGTAATGCCACAAATTACAATTATATTGTTTTCACGTACTGCACACATAACTACATGTATATAAAATACATAAAATACGAACCTGAGTGCAGACCTACTTTACCTTATTGCACTATATTTTTTCTCACATAGTAATTGAGAGCTTGTCCACCCACTAGCAAATTCTCTAGAACACGACGCCACCAAGTGGTAAAGTTAAAGAATTATTACCACCCCGTCTTCGTGCCTGAAATTCACTAGGGAGGCGAGGGAATCGCAAAGCTTAAATCTGCAGAAGCGTACAACGACCGAAGCTCTCAGCCCCTGTAGCAATTGCATTTATTATACCGATAGATTGAAATGTTTTATTAAAAAGCTTGACATTGTTAGAGCTATAAAAAATAATACTTATGTCCTACATAATCGTAAAAACATTCGCAGTTTTCTATATTTTCGTTTTACTTAAAAAATCAGCAATGTTTTCTACAGTTTTCTTTCAATGCGAGCTTAACATTCTTTTTCAGTATTGAAGTCAGTGTCGTGTTTATAGGTTAGACGATGTCACGACTTCCTCTTCTAGGGCTTCACTTTCATTGTCAGTCTCAAATAGCCATAACTAAAGAAACAATGCGCAGGCACCCTGTTTTTTTTATTCTCTCAATAATGAAATAACCGGATCGCGTGTCTTGCTAATTAACACTGACACCGAAATGCGAACGAACGGAAACGGGTTAAACTCAGTCCGTCCGTGTTGATTGGATGTCGCGTGACAAGGTGAAGAATCAAGGTAACGAAAAGCCGATTACGAAGTTTACTAATGCTGAGTTCGATGCAAAGCCACTTAAACGTGCAACTATGCTGATTTATGTTTTCTAACGATGCGCTTGCTTTGCATGGTACGAGCAATTTTGTAATTACTGTAGATAATTAAAGGGAAAAAAAACACGAAACATGAATATTCGTGTTGCTGTAAGAATATATTATCACTGAAATCATTGAATTAATTATTAGAAAATGACAAGTGAAAATTAATAAGTACTTTTCAAAACTAATCTTGCAGATAAAAACACGCAATATGTTATGAAATAGTTTGGTGTAATTCTTATGACATTACTGTTATTTTCCTCGGCAGTTATACCTATCGTAAACATAATTTAGACTAGGAGGAACAAAGGACAATAAATTTGTGTGATTCATGCAGTGCGAGTAGTGTGATAATCCCCTCGCACTATCGTTCTTTTCCCCACCATTAAGCAATCTTAACGGCTGCCTTTTATACAGTACTGGCAATAAAGGCATTATCACCGATTTTTCAGGAACCTGTTTCGAGTTTTGCGAAGCAATATGTTTAAAATTTAGATTAAATTTCATTCCCATCGCGGATAAGTAACATATAATCGAATGAGTTTACACAATTTTGTATTTTCCATAATTTATCTCTTGAACGATTAATCTTATTATAAGAGCAGAACGGTATTTTTATAATGTAAAACCAAATTGTTAGATTTAAATAAATTTTTTCCGATATTATTTGCCGATGTTAGTCTTCTCCATTTTGTATAATCCAAGGGAATATCCATGCTAAAAAGGTTGCATTATTAAAAATCCGTAAGATTAAAATTAATTTAAAGATAATTATTATTTTTTTTTAAATTTTGACCATTTAATTGTAACTGGTAATTCTACTTGAATTCGTATAAAATGTAAATTGAATTCGTAACGGTTGCGTAATGTGGTTTTAACGCTGGTCACTACATTGTATTATATTTAATGAGACGATCATGTTAGTATAAAGATAAAATAAAATTAAAGCAATTCCGGTATTTATACAAATAATATCAATTTTATTTATTATAGAAATACAATTATTAATTTTAATCGTGAAAAATACTCTTTACAAATTATCAATATGGATTTTTTAAATTTTATATATGAAATTTCTTCATTAATTTTATGCGTCATTCCCATAGCAAATGAAAATTATAATTATAAAACCATATAATATTCGGTGGATGCTGAGCACTTTTATGCACACTTTATTATCTAATTACTTTTGTATTATTCTGCCACATTCTGGATCTTATAATACAGTGCGTAGCACCACATTACAATACAATATATTCAATTCCAGAACTACCACATGAAAATAGATTAAAAATTAAAATTGTTTTTACCCAAAATTCTCGTTCTCATAATAACAAACTTTAATAAACTATTTGAAAAAAAAAAACTCATAATAAGTTTTAATTTAATTAAATAATTAGAGAAGAGAATCTGTTTTTGTAAGAAACATATTTTAGTTATTTGCGATACTTAATTGGTGCTACAAATAATATTTTTACATATCTGGTGTTTCATACAAATTTTCTTAGTATTATGTCAAAATTTTGCTCATTAAAGTTTAATTTGTACGTACAGAGTCGATGGATTTCTATTGCCTCTTACCAAAGACTATATATCTACCATCTACAGCCTATCTTTCGCTTGATTAAATGCAAAATTAATATCCTGAATCAAAGTAACCTAATACTACATTTTCAATTGAAAATAATCAATTACCAGGTTCAGCGCGTCTGTATTGCTGATAAGAATATTAACGGTGCTTAGTGTCGATCACTTGTCAAGAGCAGAACATTTCGATTAATTGAAACCTTATGTAGCACGAGCCGAAATTGCTTCAGTGTGGTACCTGTGGAGTATCCGAATATTTCTCGTCGTAAAATATTCTAAGTAATTAGCTGAGAAATCGTTAATTAGATTTCCAATCACATCGCATGCATTATTCAAGCATTCACTTTTAAATTCAGGCATTAAATTGATATTCTTCAATCTTCCACCCCAAATTTCACATTACTCAAGCTCAATTAATATTTGTATCATAAATTATCCGAAGTGCATATTTAATACCAGTTTCGTAGTCCTGCACAATCATAAAGCTTTCTTCTCGCTAAAAGTCCCGTTGTCAAAATCCATTCAGGCCTACATATCAAGTTATACTTGGCTTCATCATAAAAATTCCATCTGTTCTCGCGGTGCTCTCTCGAATCTTTGACTTCGGAGGGGTTGGAAGTAGCATCTGAAAATAATTGAATCCGATCTTTTGGCATAGAGAAAAAAAAAACACGAGCTACATTCAATTATATCCTGCACGGCTCGGCGGTATTGCTCGTCAATAAACTTTCACAATGCAGCGCCGGAGCGAATAATGCAGTTGTGAAGGCACCAAACCCTCCCTCCTCCCTATATGATAGATGTCGAAAAGTCTTGTTATCTTGCCAGAAGTTCAAAACTTCCTCCTCTCCGGTGCTGGCTGTCGGGGAATTGTAAAGTTTCCAAAGAGATGAGCAAAAAAGGGGCGAGGGCAAGAAACAAGAAGCCGTGAGCTGGTGGTGGGTGGGTGGCACGAGGGGGTCGAGAGAGAAACTCGAGAGTGGAGAGTAAGACGGAAGCGACGGCGTAGGCTATATATACGTGGTGGCCGTAGTAGAGCTGCAGCGCAGCCTCTCTTGCACGAGGGAGGAGGAGGGAGGGGGGTATTCGTGTGCAGCGACTCGTAACTTGAACTTGTCGAGTGTACTTTGGCCGAGGAGCAACTATGCCAATGCCATTCGCACGCCGTTTTCGTGCGGCCTCCGCCGCGACTCGCCCTGTCTTCGACGTCTTTTTCGAGCTCGCCTAAAACAACAGCCGCAGACGCTGTTACTCCAGAGTCGCTGAACTCTCCTCTTCCTCCTCCTCCATCCTTCTATCTACCTTTCTCTCTCGTTCTCCCGCTCTCTTGCGACACCAATTATTCACGCTCCAGCGAGTCGAGAGGAAGCCTACGGACCGAACGTTAGGGGAAGTCTTGTATATCGGAGGTGTGTTTGCAAAAGTGCGGAAGAGAGGCTGGGGTGCAGAAAGTGAAAGGGATATATGGGGGGAGGGAGTTGAGAGGGGGGAGGGGACATGCGCAGGATAAGATGTTTATATTACGCAAAGCGAGCTTATAGGAATATACCCTTACTAACATTCGCAGTCCAGCCTTTAAAACGTGCCATTGTCGTTGAATAAGCACTGGGGAAAAATATAAATAATATAAATTATGAATATAAATATAAAAATGAAACAAAGAATATAGTTAATTAATATTTATTTTAAATTTAATTATTATATAATAGATCGTAGCTTATAATATAGTAGATTATATAATCGAATTAGATTTGCCGCGTGTAAGAAGATTTTTATATTATAAATTGTTTTGAATTAATAGTGGAAAATATATTATTACTACAAGCGTTATAAAATATAAAAAGTTTTGAAATATGTGAGATGCACACGTAAGGTAAAGTCGAGAAAAAATATGGCAAGCTTGCCTTTACTCCAGCTCTTGTCAACGCACTTTACATCGCATAATCATTAACTGCAGGTTCAACGGCCTTTCTAATGCTTATATATATTTTCCTGCTACCAAGTTTTTACTTTAATAAATGAATCGAAAAACTGCGCTGCATACAAGATATATAAGTTTGCGCTACTTTTTCTATGTGAAACTTTCATAAAAATTAGAAATAGAGAATAACACTCCAACGTGGAAAACACAGAGTGAAAAACACACGTGACAATAGTATTCTTGGAAATGGAAAACTAACATTAAAGAAGGAAATTGTAGTAATAGCTATTTCGTTTTTAAGTAATTAAGTAATTATGTAATATGCCAGTATTAAATTTCTCCTTTCAAAATGAGAGTTATTTAACCAGTTTTGGAAAATTATAGATATATAGCAAATGAATTTTGTATACCAAGTTTCTCGATGAAATTCAGAATAAAAATAATTTTTTTTCATACTAGAAATGGTTTCTGACACACGAAGCATACACAGTATTGGATAGATATGTAACTATTTATTCAACTTCACAATCCGTTAGCTTCTTCTTTTCATCACTTTATATCATATATTAATTGGGGTAAATATTCTCTTTGAAAATGCGTTTGACGTAGTATTTCATTTCAAAGTAATTCATGCTGAATAATTAAATTAACATAAATCATAATTATATTTGTTATTTGAAACAGTGGCTTACAAATCCAGCTGTACGTCACATATACGTTCTTCAGCAAATTTTGTGATTACAACAAGAATAATTCTAGCATCAACGAAATAGCCATTGAATACGTTATTTGAAAGCTATTTCTACCACTATATTTGTGCTACTTATGATAGTAGTAAACACTACAGTTCACTTATAATTGAAACGGTAATACTCATACGCGAATGGGACGAAATTATTAACTTCCTCTCGGGAGCGAGTGGCCGACGCCAAGAAAAATCCTTAAGCAGACGGTTCGCTTCTCGGTAAGCTCGCCAAGGAGGAGCGGGTATATAACGGCACACGAGTGGGCGGGGAAGAGGGAAACACTTTTTCCGTAATAATGCGCCCAGTAAAACTGAAAGCGATAAAGGCGCAAAGTAAAAGAGGAGAACGGAGCGAAGAGACAGAGAGAGAGAGAGAGAAAAGAGCGAGAAGCGAATACTCAGCCAGGACGTGCATATAAAAGCGTTGCGCGCAGTAGAGCCTCTCGCCCAGTACGCGCGCTTTACATTTTTACAGTCCTCGTTTCTGCATCCCTCTATGCTCACCCCCGCTCCCCCCACCCTAGTCGTCTATATATCGCGCGGCGCGGCGCAGAAGCACTCGCTTATCTCCACACAGTGATCGTCCTCGCCTCTAAACTATATACATATATATGATACTGACGAACCGGTGCGGTGCGGTGGTTGCCCCGTCTTTCCGGCTTTTCCTCCGCATAGTCCTCTCTCTCTCTCTTTCACACACATAAACCGGGAAGCAGTTAAGGGTCTCTCGCTCGCAGGATCCTTGGTTAAATCTTGCGCGAATGAGAGAGAAAGAGAGAGCGAGCGACTGAGGAGATAAAGATAGCGTGCGCATCGAATGTGTAAATGTGTGTGTGTGTGTGTGTGTGTGTGTGTGTGTGTGTGTGTGTGTGTGTGCGTGTGTGGGTGTGTATGTGTGGTTCAGGTGGCCCCGCGGCGTGTCAGGGTTATTTCGACAGGGGCGACGGG